>WEIT01013828.1:4347-57458 GCA_013389985.1 Dryoscopus gambensis | reverse complement strand
CAGCGCCGGGGGACCGCAGCGGCAGCACCGGCGGGAGGCTCGGGAAAACGCGGAGCCTGCTCTGAGGGTGGGAGAGCAGCGCTCCGGCACGGCCCGCGGCACAGGCTGGCCCTGGCAGCCCCGCAAAGCCCCATTTCCAGGGAAACTGAGGCCGCCCTGAGCAGCGAGCTCCTGCGAGTCCTCAGAGCTGCCAGAGATGAGCTGGGAAGGGCCCCATGGGCTCCGCGGGTGCTGCTGGAGCGCGGGTGCTGCTCCCTCCGGACTCGGGGATCCCGATGGATCCGTTCCAGCTGGGGCTGTTCTGTGATCAGCAGCACTTTCCCAGTGGGATCTGGGGCGGCACAGCCGGACACAGCCCTGTGCTTTTGGGCTTTTTTGAGCCCCCTGCTATCAAGGGGAAGGTCCCAGAGCTGCTCAGGTGGAGCAGAACTGGGTGTGAGTCCAGAGTAACTCCATGAGAAGTGGCACTGGTGGCACCTCTGCCCCCCTGCCTGGGCATTGTCCCCTCCCAGAGACACCTGAGGGCCAAAATCCCCTTTTCGTTTGTTTGATGAGGTCCCACCTCTGGGGTCCATCCAGGCTCCGGGCTCTGTTTTGTTGGGGCCACAGGTTGGGCTGGAGCCGGACTCCACTTTGCAGTGACATGACTCAGTTTGTGCCATTAAATAACCCCGTTCAGCAGGGACAAGGCTCTGCCTAAGACAGATGGAACCAGAGAATCCTTCAGGTTGGAAAAGCCCTCTGGGATCATCAAACCCAGTCGTTCCCCACCACTGCCAAGGCCACCACTGACTCCTGTCCCCAAGTGCTGCATCCATGCGGCTTTTAAGCCCCATCAGGGATAGGGACCCCAGCACTGACCTGGGCAGCTGGTCCAGGGCTGCCCAACTTTTCCATGAAGAATTTCCTAATATCCAATTTAAACCTCCCCCGGCCCAGCCTGAGGCCGTTCCCTCTCCTCCTGTCCCTGTTCCCTGCGAGCAGAGCCCGCCCCCCCCCGGCTGCCCCCTCCTGTCAGGGACTTGTGCAGAGCCACGAGGGCCCCCCTGAGCCTCCTTTGCTCCAGGCTGAGCCCCCCCAGTTCCGTTTCCAGAGTCTCTTTTCCCATCAGGGCTGTAAATGTCCAGTTCTCTCTAATCCCAGAGGACTGAGGGTTTCCAGCTCTCAGCATGGCAGGGTTGGGGCTGTGGGGAGCACTGATCCTGAAGGATTTTTGGGGGCATCACAGAAAGCTTTGGGTTGCCAGTGGGACGCTGGGTTTGGGAGGGTGAGGCGCAGCTGTCCCAGTGTCCGTGAGAAGCAGGGTGGAGTTTTATGGAATACTGGGCTCATATCCCACACAATCTGGTGCTTATGGGACATTATCCAGGCATAGGGGCCCAAAGCAAGAACCTCTGGGGTGTTGGGGGAGCCTCTGCCAGCATCTCCACCTCTCCCAGGGCATGGCAGCCCCATCCCTCGGGTGCAGCCACTCCTGTTGCCCACACTTCCCTCTCTCCAACCCTTTCTGTGCAGCAGAACATCCTCAACTCTCCCAACTTGCCCACCCTATTCCTTCTGGGAAGCCATCCTGACCCCTGCAACATCCAAAAGTGCCGCTACTGCTTCGCTTTCTGGCTCGGGAGGAGCCTTTAACCCCTCCCTGGGAGCAGAGCCACCCAGCAGTGCAGGTTCCATGGCTGGGAGCCGTGCCAGGGCCACGGCCCTGCAGGACCCAGCTCCTCCGGCTGAGGAACCTCTTGTTTCGGGCACCACCGGCCCCGTGCGGGAGCTGCAGGAGCGAAGCCGTGGATGCCCTGCCAAGGGGAGGCAGCCGGAGCGGGGCCGCTGCTTCCCAAGGAGTTTGGTTGTGCTGAACACCGTGTTTGGGTCGTGAAATCGTGTGTGTGACGCAGCCAGGCGGTGACAGGGACACCGGGCCTCCCAGCCTCCTGGTGCCTCCTGAGCAGAGGTGGAATCTCAGAATCACAGGGTCACAGAATTAATGAGGTTGGAAAAGACCTTTGAGATCTTCAAGTCCAATCCATGACCCAACACCCCCTTGTCACCCAGACCACGGCACTCAGGGCCACATCCAGGCTTTCTTTAAACACCTCTAGGGACGGTGACTCAGCCACCTCCCCGGGCAGCCCCTTCCAATACCCAGTCTTTATGGGAAAAAATTCCTCCTGATGTCCAGCCTCAACTTCCCCTGGTGCAGCTCGAGGCCGTGTCCCCTTGTCCTGTCGCTGTTCCTGGGAGCAGACCCTGACCACCCCCGGCTGCCCCTCATGTCAGGGAGTTCTGCAGAGCCACGAGGGCCTCCATGAGCCTCCTTTTCTCCAGGCTGAGGCTCCCCAGCTCCAAATGGGAATGGGGGTCTGGGAGGAGCTCCGTGATCCATGCACGGGGTGATCCATGATCTGTGCACGATAACCTTCCCTGCCGTAAACCCATTCGCTGGAACCCCACTGACATTCTGCCACCAAATGCCACAACTGCCCCCAGGATGTTCCCGGGCAGTATTTCAGCCCCTTGTCCCTGCAGGCTGGGCGCGGCTGGCCCACAAGCAGAATGAGAGGATGGCCGGCCTGCCGCACATCCCGGGCCCCGAAAACCTGCGCCCCTTCACCCCGGCCTCGCTGGCCGCCATCGAGCAGCGCATGGCCGAGGCCGAGGCGCTCCGGATAAAGCGGCAGCAGGTGGAGATGCCTGAGGAAGAGGAGGTCAAGCCCAGCAGCGACCTGGAAGCCGGCAAGAACCTGCCCCTCATCTATGGTGACCCACCCCCGGAGCTCATCGGGACTCCCCTGGAGGACCTGGACCCTTTCTACAAGGACAAGAAGGTAAAGGGGCAGAGCTTTGCCCATGGGAGGCTTGGCCTTAGGTGTAAGTCCCAAGCAAAAGACCCAAGCAGGGACCTCCTGTGCTCTCCACTGTGCTCACCTGAGCCCATCCTGGTGATCCACCACCCCAGACTGCTGTGGTCGCTTCTCTTCCAAAGCAGAGAGCATCTCGAAGCCTTTGGAGCTCCAAACAGGCAGAGACATCCCCCGTCCGAAGGCAGCCCTTGGTCCGTGGTGTTTTGGGGGTGCAGAAGGACTAACCCACACCTCTCCCCTCTTTTCTCCACAGACCTTCATAGTCCTCAACAAGGGCAAGTCCATCTTCCGCTTCTCAGCCACCCCTGCCCTCTACATGCTGGGGCCCTTCCACCCCATCCGCAGAGGAGCCATCAAAGTCCTCATCCATTCATATCCTTGATCTCCGGAATGCTGCTCCATGGCCAGGTCCAACCCTGGTGTTCAGAGTCCAAACAGCCCCAGGAGAGGGGCGAGGGATGGGGTTCATGGTGGTGTGGTGAGGAAACTTCCTGGGCCCCCACCACAGCCAGGACCTGCTGTCCAGTGCTCCTGATGGGCACCTTGGTGGCACCAAGAGCTCGTTCTTGGTTGGAGAAGGGAGGAATCGGTTTGGATGGAGAAGGGAAGAAGCCCAAGTGGTGAAGCTTCCCAGGGAGAGGCTGAAGGGTTTTGAGGTCTGGGGAGACTCGGAAAAGAAGGGAAATGTTAATGGGTCAGGGGATCCAGTCCCACTGGGAAGGGGGTGAGCAGGGGAGCTCCAAGGAGGCTTTGGGAGAGGGAAGCAGAGGAACGAGGAAAGGCAGGAAAGGAGCCCAAGAGCACGAGGGGCCCTGCAGGGTGGGTGGGACGTGATCCCAGCAGAGCTCTGGTGGCACTGGGGGTTCATGGCCAGGAGGGAGGAGAAAAAGAGGAAGTTTTTGTGGCAGAGGGGTCTCAGCCTAGGAGGTAGAACTTTCTAGAAAGAGGTTGATGGTTTTGAGGTCTGAAGAGACTTGGAAAGGAAGGGAAAGCTGTATCCCAATGTGATGGAGAGGAAGGAGCATGGGGGGCAAAAAGGGAGGCAGAGCCAGCACCAGGGAAGGGGAGCAGAAAGGAATGGAAAGGGCCGGGACCATGCACGGGCACAGAGAGGAAAAGAGGGAAGTGTGAGCACAGGACTGAGGCGGGAGAGCGGCAGAGCAGGGTGAGGGACCAAGGTGGCAGCCAGGACAAGAGGAACAGGGACGCTCAGCTCCCTGACCATGGGAAGGGGGATCCAGGCACCACGCAGAGCATTTGTCCTTGACCAGGTTTTAAATTATTCAGCATGTTCATCATGATCACCATTTTAACCAACTGCGTGTTTATGACGATGAGCAACCCCCCGGCGTGGTCCAAGAACGTGGAGTGAGTCCTGAGACCTCCCCCGGCCGCAGGGACAGCCCAGCCTGGCAGTGTCCCTCAGGACACTCAGTGACCTCCCTCAGGAGGGACAAGACCAAGGCCGAGAGAGGGGGCTGGGGATGCAGGCACCCTTCAGAGCAGGAGAGGTGTCACTGGCAGGTGCTGGTGGCCCTCAGCAGGGATGTCCACGCTCTGCACTGGGCATTGCAGAGTGAGAACGTTTCAAAGCTGCCCAAAATCTGGTGGGGTGCCCATGTCAGGAGAGCCCTGAAGAGCAGGTTGGGCTGGGCTGGGCCAGCACTGACAGTCTGGAGAGGCCGAGCTGATCCACCTGCCCAGGGACACGGACAACCCAGGGGAGAGGAGAAGTCCAGCATTTCCTGCCGTGGTTCTGCAGTCAGGTCTCAGCAGGGCTTTACAGAGAGCGTGGGGGTGGTGGGACATCAGCAGGGACTGAGGGGATGCAGCATGGTCACCAGAGGGATTGGCACCTCGAGATGGCCCAACCCACCTTACGAGGGGCGGCCAAAACCTCTCCCAGTGCTGAAGCACCCCAAAAACCCATCAGTCCCCAAACTCAGCTCCTCGAGATATTCCCACTGGGAGGGGTGGACAAAAGCTTGGACCTGGGCAAGCGTCCCCCGAGTGACCAGTCCCGTTTCAGATACGCCTTCACTGGGATCTACACCTTCGAGTCTCTCATCAAGATCCTGTCGAGAGGCTTCTGCATCGACGACTTCACATTCCTGCGTGACCCGTGGAACTGGCTGGACTTCATGGTCATCTCCATGGCGTGAGTCCGGTGGGACTGGGAGGACAGGAGGGAAATTTGGAGGAACGAGGAGTGTTCCTGGCAGAGCCCCTGGAGCCCTTCCCTCTCCGTCCCACAGCTACATTACCGAGTTCGTGGACCTGGGGAACATCTCCGCTCTCAGGACCTTCCGTGTCCTCCGTGCCTTGAAAACCATCACGGTGATACCAGGTGGGACTTAGGGAAGGGGCCTCCCCTCTGTGCCTTCCCCTGAGCTCAGGTATTCCCACCGTTCCCAGCAATTCCTGGTTCTTTCGGCAGCTCCAAGAGAAAACAGAGGAAATGAGGTATTCGATAAATTTTCCACGTAATTCAGCTTTTGGGTCAGGTCCTGCTGATTTTACATCTTGAAACCAGCTGCACTCACCAGGGCAGCCCCTGAAGAGGCAGATGTGGTGTATTTAAGGCTCTTTGGAGATTAATTAAGGGAATTTGTGCTCCCAGTGGATTTTTGGGTTTGATAAACCAAATCACTCCATTTTTGAAGCCATGGGCTCCGTTTTGTCCCCACTGTTGGCTGTTCTGGTGCCGAGGCTGAGATATTTAATGGGTATTGGTTTAACATCACCCAAAACATCCAGCCTCGTGTGAGGAGCACCTCATCAAATCCCTCTGATGGCTGATTTCCAAATTTGATACCATTTCAACATCCTGCTTTCACCACCTGGTGCAAGCACACAGAAATCTGAGATTGAACTGAAAATTCCTCATGGTGAATAAATCCTTGTGGTGTCCCTGCAGGCTCCAGATCGTGAGGATTCACATTTCAATGTTTTTCCTTCATCAAACCGGCTGAAAATTGCACTGAGCAAAATGCACACTGCTGCTTCTCTCTGGAATGACGTCCCCAAGGGCTCTGCAGAAATAGCAGTGGCAAAAATAAGCTGGTTTAGAACATCTGACCTCGGTCAGGCCCTTGGAGAACAGGATTTTACCTAAATGGTTTGGGGAATGAGGAGCTGGCAGGAGGACAGGGCTAAAAATCATTTCCTTGGAGAATTTCCCCACGTGAGAAAGCTCTGGGCTCAGAGAAGCTCTGAAGATCAACTCTGGGATGTCCCAGCATTGCCCATCATCCATGGCTGATAGGACCCATCCCCCAGGGAAGGATCCCACTGAGGATGTCTGGATGAGCCTCCTCTGGGGAGGGAACTGTGGTGCTGGGGGGAGAGATGAGCTAATCCAGATGTCACTTTGTCACCCTCACTTGGGCTGGGATTTTCCAGCTTGAAGGGATCAGGATGAAGGGTCTGGCTCCCAACCACCCAGGGACAGCAGCTGGACCGCGGAGGCTTTTCTGGAGCTGGGAGAGGCGCTCAGTATCCTCCAGCTGGGCCAGCCAAGAGCTTCTCCCCGTTCCACTCTAAAGTGGTTCACTCCAGTGGTTTGGGCCAAAAAATGCCAGATTGTGGCATTTAGGGAAAAAAGAAAGTCCAAATGAATTGATGGCTGCCAGGCAGGGGTGGGCTTTGGCTTGGATATCCCAAGGCTGGGATGGGGAATTCACCAGCACCAAGGGTGACAGTTTTGGGGGGCCCAGCCATGTGTGGGGACACAGCTGGGATGCGATGTGAGCACAGAGCTGGGGGCCTGAACTCGGTGATGACACACGTCCCCACCAGAGCCAGCACCTTCTGGGGACACCACAGCCCGCTCCCCACAGCTGACAAACGAGCAATCGGCTCAGTGCTGATGCCTCCCCCCAGGGCTGAAGACGATCGTGGGGGCTCTGATCCAGTCGGTGAAGAAGCTCTCGGACGTGATGATCCTCACGGTTTTCTGCCTGAGCGTCTTCGCCCTCATCGGCCTCCAGCTCTTCATGGGCAACCTCCGGCAGAAGTGTGTGCGGTGGCCGCCCCCCAACAGCACCTTCCTGGAGGATTTGGGGCTGGACAACGACACCTTGGTCAACTCAACCTTCTACGACTCCATGGATGACTTCACCGGGAACTTCACTGGGGACTTCACCGGGAACTTCACCGGGAACTTCACCAGCAACAGCACCTTTGACTTCGAGGCCTACATCAGTGATGAAGGTAAAGCTCCTGCAGCCCCTTCTCCTCTGACCCCTCACCCCGGTTTGCTCCTCAGTTTCCTGCTCTTCCTGGCCTCTCCAAGGTTTGCTCACATGAATCTTCCCACCAGGGCTGGTGGGTGGAACAGGCTGTGCGCCCTCATAGAAGGGACAGATGGGATCAAATCCCCCTGGACAGGGAAAATGGGGTCCACCTGGGCAAGCTAAGCTCTTCCAGGAAGGTTTCATGGCAGGAAAGTTTGGATGGACCTGTGTCTCCATCTCTCTCACTGGTGAGGGCCAGTGTCTCATCAGAGTCATCACAGCAGGGAGACCAAACCCTTGAGGAGCAGGTGGAACTTTGGGTGGAAAACCAGAGGAAAAGATGCAGGAATGACATTTTTGGTCCACTTTTCCCTACTGGATCCTTCCCCAGACATCACCGTGCCCAGTGAACCCTTTATGCAACACCACAAAAGCCACAGGAGGGAGGGAGGGAGAGGTGGGACCAGCACAGGTCCTCAGGAAGATCTCCAAGGTCCTCCTTTCCTACCCCTTCTTTGAAAAGTTTGCCCAAAGTGTGGTGGGTTTTATGTTTGTTCTACAGTTTTGAGTTTTTAAACTCCATGAAAATGCGAAAATCTCAGCAAATCTGCTTGGTAGAGCTGCAGGGTGGCAGGGTGCTCCAGGGGACGTTCCACATCTCACTCAGGACACTTGGCAGAGCTCGGAAGGCCGGGTTGGGTCTCAGCTGAGCTGCTTGCCCAACAATCAGCTCTGGCACCCATTGCAGGAGGGTTTTGGTCGGGGGCACGTGCAGTCCCTGGGATCTGATGAGCTCTGTGCAAAGAGCAGCAGCCCAAGGCCGCGAGTGCCCGGGGCTGCTGCTGGGGCCACGCCAAAAACCTGGAACTGCACAAGCGGGATATTTCCTCCCATGAGCCCACACGGGATAAAGAAAAGCCTCATGGCGAGGATCCAGGCAGAGCCAGGGAGTGTTCAGGGAGCTCCAGAAGTCCCCACGTGGCTGCGGGGAGGGCTGTGCTGGGCGATGTTCGGGACTGGATCCAGCTGCCCTCTGCCATATCCAGGTGTGGGTGTCTCCAGGTGCTCCTCTACGTCCCTGGGGCAGGTGGCCTGTGGTGGCACTGCTTGGCAGCCGTCAGGAGGAGCTTTAGGGACCCCGGTCTGTGAGCAGGGTGTCCCCACCAGGGATGGGAGCAGCAGGACGAGGTGTGGCCCTGCAGCAGGAGCAGTTTCCCCAGGTTCTTCTGGGCACCTGCAGTGCCCCAAGCTCGGTGCATCCTGGGAATGCCCTGATTTCCCAGGAAAACAGGCCAGCCCTGACCCTTTGACCTCATGTTAACCCATTTTCCAGGCAGCCTGGCCCAGGCCAGGTCCAAAGCTGTTTCCAGGCTTGGGAGGGACCTGGTTGGATTGATGAAACAATCCCAGGAGCTCCCTGAGGCAGAGCCAAGACAAACAGCAAAGTTGACAGAGAGCAGATACCCACATGCCCGACACCGGGCGTCAGCAAACTCCCCTGGGATTCAAGGAATTTCCCTGACAGCGAGTTGCACCCAAGAATTTGAAAATAAATGTTTGTGATTATTTATTTATTTATTTATTTATTTATTTATTTATTTTCATTCCTTGCTCTTTCCCCACCTGCAAAGCCAATTACTACTTCCTGGAGGGAGCCCTCGACGCCCTGCTCTGCGGGAACAGCAGCGACGCTGGGTGAGTGAGGCCCCCTCCCTCTGCATCCCTGGGGGGGGACAGGGAGCTGGCGCAGCTCGTGGGACCCCTGGTGCTTGGGATGGGGCAGGGTTGGGGCTGGGAATGTGGCTCTGCGGGGGAACAGTCCAGGAACTCCCATGGATCAGCTTGGGGAGCATCCTGAGGGTATCAGCTGGATCATCCCAATGGTACCAGCCTGACGGGGCATTGATCCAGGCATCCCAGCCATACCAGCTTCAGGGCTATCAGCTGGAGCATCCCAATGGTACCAGCCTGAGGGGGCATTGATCCAGGCATCCCAGCCATACCAGCTTCAGGGCTATCAGCTGGAGCATCCCAATGGTACCAGCCTGAGGGGGCATTGATCCAGGCCTCCCAGCCATACCAGCCTTGGGGCTATCAGCTGGAGCATCCCAATGGTACCAGCCTGAGGGGGCATTGATCCAAGCATCCCAGCCATACCAGCTTCAGGGCTATCAGCTGGAGCATCCCAAGCAGATCAGCTTGAGGGGGGCTCAGTCAGAGCACCCCAGTGGTATCAGCTGGAGGGTATCAGTCTGGGCATCACAACTGTATCAACCTCGGGTGGAATCAGTTCAGGCATCCCAAATTTATCAGCTCGAGGGTGTCAGTCTGAGCGTCCCGCCTGTATCTGCTGTGGGGGTGTCAGGGATCGGACGGGGGCAGGGGGTATCAATCCAGGCATCCCACCTGTCTCACCCTGGAGGGGAGGGTCCCCCCGCTGCCCCCCACTCTCCAGGGATGGGTTTGGCTGTGGGGCCGTGCCAGGGTCTCATCCTGCCCCCTACCCCCGGCAGGAAGTGCCCCGAGGGCTACGAGTGCATGAAGGCCGGGAGGAACCCCAACTACGGCTACACCAGCTACGACACCTTCAGCTGGGCCTTCCTGGCCCTCTTCCGCCTCATGACCCAGGACTACTGGGAGAACCTCTTCCAGCTGGTAGGCACCGCCTCTCCACCCCTGTGCAAGCGTTCCTCTGGTGTCCTGCTGCCCCTCAGGGGAAAGGTCACTGACTGGCAGCATGTGGGACCTTCTCCTGTGGTTTGTGGATCCAGCCAGGATCAGTGGAGATGGGAAAGGTCCCATCCACTTCCCTAACGTGGGGGTGCAGTGTATTTCCCGGGGTGCTGTCAGCTCTATCACAGAATTCAGGGATTTATAGTTAATTTTCGCGTCTCTGGCTCGAGCTGAGGGACAGGATAAGGAGGAGAAGCCAGGTCACTTGTCCCCTCATTGAGTTGTCCTCTAGGGCGACACCACAAAACCCCAGCTGACCCTGGCTCCAGAGGCTGTCCAGGTAAAAGGGATCCTACACCTGAGGCTACCCCTGTCCTCTGGAAAGGTTTTCCCAGAGGATCAGAGTCAGAAAAGGACCACGATGGCCTGAAGGTGAGACCTGAGAAGGTGGGGGTTGAGGGACCTCAGCCCCTCCCAGCAAAGCAAGTCAGAGACGGAATATTGGTCCCACCTCCATCGCTCCCAACCTTTGGGAACCTTGGGAACCAAGGCTTCCCTCTGCCTCCCACCATTCCCAACCCAGTGCCACGGCCCACGGGAAGGTCCATTGGGCAATGACCAACCCTTGGAGAAGACAGGGGCAAAATATTTGCCCCTGTCTCAGTGTGTCCGGGGGCGGCACCTTCTCTTGGGAGCGTCACCCAAGTGACATGGTGACATCCCTGCCACCTCTTCCCACAGACACTGCGGGCAGCAGGGAAAACCTACATGATCTTCTTCGTGGTGGTCATCTTCCTGGGCTCCTTCTACCTCATCAACCTCATCCTGGCCGTGGTGGCCATGGCTTACGCCGAGCAGAACGACGCCACCATGCTGGAGGAGCAGCAGAAGGAGGAGGAATTCCAGCAGCTCCTGGAGCAGCTGAAGAAGCAGCAAGAGGAGCAGGAAAGGCTGGTGGGTGGGAAGGGTGAGGGCCAAAATGAGGGAGGGGTCTTGGGAATAGGGAGAGGAAATGGAGGCAGCAACAAGCATGGTGTAAAACCCAAAGAAAAACTCCATTTGGTCCATAGGAAATAAGGAGAAAACGGAGTAACTATTTTGGGCATCACATCTGAATCAAAAAACTGAGATACTGTCACGGGTGGGGACAAAAAAGGCTGAAAAGATCAAATTTCCACACCCAAATCCCAGCTCGGGGAGCACTGGGAGGCAGCGGAGAGGAGCAGCACAGGGATGAGGTGTTGTTTGAGAGGAGGAGGAGGCGAGGGACACAAAAGGCCTCAGAACTTCAGTGGATCTCCTGCAGCACCTCAGGAGGCCTGGCAGGAGCCCAGCTCGGTGTCACCAGGGCACGAAGGAGGTGTTTGGGGAAGGTGGGGCAGCTGCAGCACAGCTCAGTGTGTCAGCAAACCCTTGGAGGCACAGCAGAGGGCTCGGGGCACCCTGAGCCTCACCAGGGAGGTCCTGGTGTCCGTACGGGAGCCAAGGAAACCTGGAATGGTGGAAGTGTCCACACTCGTTGCAGGAGGGTTGGAAATTATTGGTCTTCCAGGTCCCTTCCAACCCAAACCACTCTGGGATTCCATAAACACCAGGTGGGAAGGGACCTCCGGGATCATCAGTTCCAACCCCGCCTGGCCAAAGCACGACCCGGACACGAGATGTCCCACTGTGTTCCTGGGATGTTACCTTCATCCCTTTCCCGTCCTTGGGAATGTTTTCAGTACAACGCTCCCATAAAACACGGCCAAGAGCCCCTGGTGCTGCAGCCCAGCCATTTTCCTTCTCCAGTCACCATTTTGGGCCATGTCAGCCACGTCCGCAGGAGACATCCCTGGAAATGCCTCTGTCTGGGCAAGACACCACTTCCCTACGTGCAGAGACACAAATCAGTGTTTGACTCTCTCCAGAGCCTCTTATCTCTCATTTCTTGTCTGTCCAGAGCCACAAGATCCCCTGGGAAGTGGCTTCTTCCTCTCTGGCTGCCGCTGTTTGCAGGAAGGGTCTGAGCCAGCCCTGCCCGAGGGATGAGGAGGCCAGGGCTGGGCTCAGGCTGCTGCTGAGGCCCCTTCCCTGAGCAAACCAACCAGGGAAGCACCCAAAGGCTCTGTTAAGGGATGTTTTCCTTTAGAGTCACACAGGGAAATGAAAAACACGGAGGGAATCAGGCTGAGAGCGAGGGCCAAGCACCTACAAGAAATGGGGGCTTGGATCTATTTAATATCCCACAGTTAAAGGTGGAAAACGTCCTGGATTTCAGCAATGTGCTGTGAGAACAGAGAATTTCCCACTCCTCTGTGGCATCCTCAGTGCTATCAGAAGGTGCAATAAACTCCAAATTTTAATAGCACCGTTGGAAAGAAAAAGACCAAAAAAAAGATAAATACTTGTACATGCAACAGAAATGTGATAATGCAACATTTTAGGGGGAAAAAATTAAATTTTGATCCAAAAATTCTCAAATTCAGTGCAAGTCCAAAACTCCCGGAGGCCACATTTCAGCAAGAGCCTTGAGGATTTTGCTTGTCGGCCATTTCGGATGAGAGCTCATTGCAAAGGACAGAGATTCCTGCGTGGAGAACCGAGGTGTGCTCAGCTTTGTCCTTGGGAATTATTGTCCCTGAGCAAACCCCAACAGATCTAACGCAGCTGTGGAGAGCTCAGTGCAGGGGGGGAAAGGGAAAGGGAGAGGGAGAGGGAAAGGGAAAGGGAAAGGGAAAGGGAAAGGNCAGCTGTGGAGAGCTCAGTGCAGGGGGAGAAAGGGAAAGGGAAAGGGAAAGGGAAAGGGAAAGGGAAAGGGATAGAGAAAGGGAAAGGGAAAGGGAAAGGGAAAGGGAAAGGGAAAGGGAAAGGGAAAGGGAAAGGCCTGGAAATCCCAGGATGGGTTGGGTTGGAAGGGACCTGAAAGCTCACCCAGTCCCTGCCTTGGGACCCCTCCCACTATCCCAGGTTGCTCCAAGCCTCATCCATCCCACACTTCCAGGGATGGAAGGAATTCTCCGACCGCCTGGTGCCCTCAGCCACTGTGGGATGTCCCCGTGGCTGTGGACACAGGGGTGACAGGGACGGGGTTGTGCAGTTGCAGGAGCACACGTCCAGCAGCGATTCCCTGCCCAGCAGCGTGGCCGGGAAGGGGCACGACTCGGACCTCAACAGTGACCAGGACAAGGCCAAGGACTGCAACGGGCAGGTGGTGCCCAAGATCACGCTGCAGAGATCCGACACCGTGGTTGATGTAGGTGCCAGCTCTGTCCCTGCCGTCCCTGCGGGTGCCCACCCTGACCAGCCTCCTGAGGGAACAGGCTTGTGCCCACCTCGCTGTGGCTTGGGTCCTACAAGCCTTTTGGGGTCCCCACCTTGCACCTGGAGGTCTCTCCAGACCATTCTCTGTTTTCTGCCTGCTCTGTCTTCCAGAGCACAGAATAACTCTGCATCCCTCCCTCCTCTCCTCCCAGTTCAACCCCGCCTATGAGCCGGAGAAGCTGGACCTCAACCACCTCACTGTGGGCAACCAAGACGGGCCAGGGCTGGAGAAGAGGGTGGGAAGTGCCGTCAGTGTCATCTCCAACGCTGTGGAAGGTACGTCCCCCTGGCTGAGGGTCCTGGTCAGCGTTGGAGGGCCTGGGCTGGGCACAGTGGCTGTCCCAAATTCCCAGCCCCACACAAGGGATGACTCCAGCCCCGGCGTCTCCGTACGGGGTCAGTGATGTTCAAGCAAGGCACCGCAAATCCTGCCAGGGGCTGGGAGCAGGGTTGGACCCACAGTTCCCTGGCTGATCTGCCTTTCCATCCCCCTCCAGTTTGGAGGGCAAGGTCTGCATGCTCTCTGTGCCTGGGCACAGGAAGGCTCCTCCTTTCAGCCCCCATATTTTTTGGGTGCCAAAATACAAAAAAGATCTAAAACTTTTAGAAAGTGTCCAAAGGAGGGCTGAGAAGATGATGAAGGACCTGGAGGAGCCACATGAGGAGGGGCTGAGGTCACTTGGTTTGTTCAGCTGGAGAAGAGGAGCTTGAGGTCAGACCTCAGCTCCTCTCCAGGGGCAGCTCTGACCTCTGCTCCCTGTGACCAAGGACAGGACCCAGGGAATGTGTCCAAATGCTCCTGGAGCTGGGCCAGGGGAATTTGGGATGGAGATCAGGGAAAGGCTCTTCCCCCAGAGGGTGCTGGCACTGCCCAGGCTCCCCAGGGAATGGGCCCGGCCCCGAGGCTGCCAGAGCTCCAGGGGTGTTTGACACCTCTCCCAGGGATGCCCAGGGTGGGGCTGTTGGGGGGTCTGGGCAGGACCAGGAGCTGGATCCATGATCCCTGTGGATCTCTTCCAGCTCAGGATATTCCATGATATTAAAATCATAGATTGTCCAGAGCTGGTCCAGGACCTCAGGAGAACTTCTGAGGGTCAGTACCTGCCCACCCAGGTGAGGACAAGATAATCCCAGACTTTTCCTTTCCCACCCTCAGAGCTGGAAGAAGCTCACCAGAAATGCCCACCCTGGTGGTACAAATTCGCCCACACATTCCTGGTCTGGAATTGCTGCCCTCCGTGGGTGAAGCTGAAGGAGTTTGTCAAGCTGGTGGTGATGGACCCCTTCGTGGACCTGGGCATCACCATCTGCATCGTGCTCAACACTCTCTTCATGGCCATGGAGCACTATCCCATGACGGAGGAGTTCGAGAACGTGCTGAGCGTGGGGAACCTGGTAGGGAGGTCCATCTCTCCCCCTTCCAGCCCGGCAGCCCCAGCACCCGTCCTGGAGGGCAGATCCCCCTCTGCTGCCGTGTGAAACATCCCAGCTGCTGGCAACGCGCCGCAGGGCTCTGACCGCTGCGTCCTGCTCAGGGCTGGGCTGTGGGATGGCCCCGACCAAGGGCATTGATGTGGGATTGGGATCCACCCTCCCCTGCTCCCATCCTGCTGCAGCCCCTGCCGGGCTTGGCGCATCCTGAGCCACCCTCGGCATCACTCCCCTGCTGCCAGCCCCGGGTGACACCGCGGTGTCCCTGAAACCTTGGGTGGCCACGGGGCAGAGCAGAGGGTGCTCCGGATTGTGGGATCAAACAGGTCCCCACCGAGCAGGACGCAACGATGCAGCATTAAAATTAATAATAATCAGAGACTTCCCCCGTGGAATCGCTGCAAACTCGGCTGTCCTGATTTTATAGGTGCATTTAGTGGCTGCTCCTGCTTGGAGCTGGCGACAAATGGCTCTGAGCTGGATGGATCTGCTGGTGGGACAAGCCCGGGAGCCGCCTGGCAGCGGTGGGAAATGCCCTGAGGAACGGGAGAGCTCCCCCCTCCTCCGCTGCCGCTTTGCCCCGCTCGGGCACCTGCCGGGGCCTCCGGGAGCGCAGCCCGGGAGTGACAGACGCCGCTGCCCGGGCGGGCGGGCCGGGCTCTGGTTTCATTCAGGAAATACAAGGGGATTAATGGGCCGGTGCTCAAGGCACGGCCGGGCTGAGGCGGCTCCAGCCCTTCCTTGGAGCCAGGAGCGGATTCTGGCTGCGCCTGCAACCCGGGGGAGTGATCCGCTGGGGAAGGGCCAGGTGGGGATGGAGCAGGAGGAGGAGATCCCACCGAGCCGGGATTGCCCCACAGCGCCCGCCCGTCCCGGCGCAGGGTGCACAGGACAAGGGTGGCGGCCAGCCGGGAGGAGCAGGACAGGGACATTGTGGGCTGGCATGCTGGGGACCAGTGGGGACAATCCCCTGGGATGTGGGAGCAGGACAGGGACATTGTGGGCTGGCATGCTGGGGACACATGGGGACAATCCCCTGGGATGCAGGAGCAGCAGCCTCCCTGCTCAGCGAGGGGCAGCCCTGGTGTCCCCACACCCTCCCCAGCCAGGGCAAATCTGTCACCGGGCCCTCTGCACGTGCCGTGCCATGGAGCTGCAGCAGGGATGCCGGCTGCCACCCGGCCGGGCCCTCTTTGCAGTGACACCACGCTGCAGGTGCTGTTGTGGCCCCAGGAAAGGAGCAACGTGCGAAATCCAGCTCAGCTGTCCCGGGGCTCAGGGAGGGACAGGGGCGTCCCAGTAGCAGCCCAGTTCCCAATGCTGGGCATCTGTGGCTTCCCACTCATTCCAAAGGTGTCTCTTTGCCAGGGAAATTTTATTTTTCGTTTCCAGCTGCCAACACTCACCTTTGTGTCCCTCTAGAGGAATCAGCCACCAGTACTCCCAGTCTGGCTTCACCAGCCACACCGGGCAGCATCTGGCGAGCTCGTTCCCAGCTGGGACTGGCCCTGATGGGGCAAAATGCTTTGGGAATACACCAGAAAAGAGGGATGTGGCCCACCCTGCCCCACAGCTCAGCACTGCTTTGTAAACAAGTGACCGAGGGTGCTGCTTCCCACAGGTCTTCACGGGGATCTTCACGGCCGAGATGGTCCTGAAGCTCATTGCTCTGGATCCCTACGAGTATTTCCAGCAGGGCTGGAACATCTTCGACAGCTTCATCGTCACTCTGAGCCTGGTGGAGCTGGGCTTGGCCAACGTGCAGGGGCTCTCCGTGCTCCGCTCCTTCCGCCTGGTGCGTGCCAGGGGACACCTGGGGGGTGGCAGGGACAGGGTGGGGGTGGCCTGTTCAGCCTCCTTCATGGTGGAGGCCCAGCTTGGGAGGGACCATCTTGGCCCCTGTTAAAGATAAGAAACAGAGTCAAGTTAAATATTTAGGGCAGTCAGAGTCAGAGCAGTTGGGGGTTTAACCCCTCCTGCCTCGATCAAACGGCCCTGGGAGGGTCAAATGGCAGTGTCACAGCCTTGCTGGCACCTGGGGACAATGACACCCCCAGCCACCCCCCTTCTCTCCTTGCCCCCCACAGCTGAGGGTTTTCAAGCTGGCCAAGTCCTGGCCCACCCTCAACATGCTCATCAAGATCATCGGCAACTCCGTGGGCGCCCTGGGCAACCTCACGCTGGTCCTGGCCATCATCGTCTTCATCTTCGCCGTGGTGGGGATGCAGCTCTTCGGCAAGAGCTACATCGAGTGCGTGTGCAAGATCTCGGTGGACTGCACCCTGCCCCGCTGGCACATGAACGACTTCTTCCACTCCTTCCTCATCGTCTTCCGCATCCTCTGCGGGGAGTGGATCGAGACCATGTGGGACTGCATGGAGGTGGCCGGCCAGACCATGTGCCTCATCGTCTTCATGATGGTCATGGTCATCGGGAACCTCGTGGTGAGACTGGGGGCTGGGGGACCCTCGCTGGGGGAGGGACAGAGGGGGCCCTGGGGTGGGGACAGCCCTGTCCAGCTCAGCTTTTCCCCAGGGCTGTGCCCGTGGCCAGGGCCTGGTTGGAGCGCGATGGGAGCACAGGGATTCTGCTCCCTCCCCAGGCCCCTGGGATGGGCTGTGCCAGCTTTGTGTGAAACAGAGGGAGAAATGATTCCGGAGGGACCTTCAGCTGAAACCAGACCAGGAACTGGGGGGAAACTGAGGCACGGAAAACAACAACGGGCTTTAGGCAGAGGCAGGAGCAACTCTGGGATAAAACAGAGATCAGCTTCAAGCTGCTCTGTGTCCTCCACTTGGCTTTTCCAGCCTTCCTGCTCCATCTCCTACTCTCCCGATGAGGGATTGAGGCAGAGCTCCATCCATTCCCCCATCCCTCCCTCCATCCATCCATCCCTCATCCATCACACCCTTTGCTCCAAGTGCTTTGGGAGCAGCCCGCCCGCATGGCTCCTGTGGATCCCAACCCCCCCAGTCCTCACCGCGCTCCGGGTGCCATCTGGTGATGCCCACCCTCCTTCCTGTGCCTGTGGGACCCCCTGCTCCCCTCACCCCCGTCCTGCCCCCGCCCTCGCTGCTCCCCCGGCTGCCTGTGCTGCCTGAGCCGCAGGTTTGCGAGTTCCAGGCAAGCGTGAAATCCTTTCTAAACTTGGTAACCCCATCGCTGGCAGCTCTGGAGCTTGTTTTGCAGCGTGCGTGGGCCCTTCTTGAGGAGCAGGGCAGGGGAGGGAAGCACCGACTCGCTCCTATTACTTGCCGGGGTTGTGTAATCCCTTCGGAATTTGCTTTGAAAAACTATCTGCCCGCGGGAGCTGCTGACCCCTGTCCCCAGGGAGGCTGTGAAAGGAGCCCGGGGAGAAACCCAGAGCAGCCCCCGGCTCGGGTCAGCTCGGAGTGTCCCACTTTGAGGGCAGAAAGTTGGGATTTGGGTGCTGCTTGGCTCCCCTGGCTCATGCCGGGGATTTGGGGCTCTGAAGGGGAGCCCCTGGCTGCAGACCTTGCCCCAGGTCTGTGCTGGGTGGTGCTGGGCAGGCGAGGGGGGCAGCCCCGTGTCCCCCGGGCTGCCCACCTCCCACCAGTCAGCAATGGTTTGTGATCCACCTTTCCAGGGGATTGTAAGGCTGGGTCAGGCTGAAAATCACCCATGAGGAGGCCTGTGAGGCGCAGGAGCCTCTCCAGAACCATCTGCAGGGGCTGCAGGAGTTTGGGCTGGGAATCCTGGCTGGGGCTCCCTGCAGAGCCCTCCTTAAAGGGGCTCTGGAACCTTCCCTCTTCTGGAGCTCATCTTTGGGAGTAGCCCAGTCCGTCCAGCTCTCCAGGAGACGGCTCTGGAGCAGACACGGGGGCAGCAATTGCAGCTGCTGGGGTCAGTGACAGCCCTCGCAGAGATGCCGGTGTCCCGTCGCAGAGGTGCAGGTGTCCCATCCCAGAGGTGCGGGTGTCCCCTCGCAGAGGTGTGGGTGTCCCCATCCCAGAGGTGTGGGTGTTCCATCCCAGAGATGTGGGTGTTCCATCCCAGAGGTGTGGGTGTCCCCATCCCAGAGGTGCGGGTGTTCCATCCCAGAGGTGCCAGTGTCCCCATCCCAGAGGTGCGGGTGTCCCATCCCAGAGGTGTGGGTGTTCCATCCCAGAGGTGCGGGTGTCCCATCCCAGAGGTGCCAGTGTCCCATCCCAGAGGTGCGGGTGTCCCATCCCAGAGGTGCCGGTGTCCCATCCCAGAGGTGTGGGTGTCCCATCCCATAGGTGCGGGTGTCCCATCCCAGAGGTGCCGGTGTCCCCATCCCAGAGGTGCGGGTGTCCCATCCCAGAGGTGTGGGTGTTCCATCCCAGAGGTGCGGGTGTCCCATCCCAGAGGTGCCAGTGTCCCATCCCAGAGGTGCGGGTGTCCCATCCCAGAGATGCGGGTGTCCCCATCCCAGAGGTGCGGGTGTCCCCATCCCAGAGGTGCCGGTGCCCCCATCCCAGAGGTGCCGGTGCTCCCATCCCAGAGGTGCCGGTGTCCCCATCCCAGAGGTGCCGGTGCTCCCATCCCAGAGGTGCCGGTGTCCCCATCCCAGAGGTGCGGGTGCCCTCGGGGCAGCTCTGCAGCTCCTGCACGGGCTCCATTTACAGCCCAGCAGAGAACCGCGGAGCACAAACACAGCCAGAGCCCTCTCTGCCCTCCTCCTCCTCTCTGCCAGGCTCTCCTGGCCGCGCCTCAGGTATTTCCGAGTCCTGGAGGCCGTCCCAGAGGCTCCCAAGTGTCCCCGTGCAGGGAGGTGTGTGTTTCTCCGCGCTTCCCCTGCGCAGGAAGAAGGTGACCCGTCCTCCGCCATTAATGACACTTTGAGCATTTCCTTTGGGGTTATTCAGGGAAAAGGGAGGAAGTCAGTCGGGTGACAAGGTAACGGAGTCCTGTCCAACAAAGCCAGAGCCAGCGGCACCCGTGAGCTGTAACCGGTGCTTAACGGGGGCATTCAACTGCTGGGCCCGCAGGGATTTATTTAAAGACGTGGTTTAAGGCACATGGCATGAGCCATGTGAAAGCAGCAGTGTCCTTGGATAGCAGCTAATTCCCGTCTCAGATGCGCTGCTGGCACCGCGCAGCTCGGCACAAACACCGACAGCTGTGGGCTGGGTCTGGCCCTGCTCCGTCCGCGGGGGTGCCGGTCCCACTCCTCGGCTCCCGAGCTGCTCCAGGTTTCTGGCAGGCAGCAACCCCAGCTGTGCCCGGCGAGGCTGTGGTGGGGCCCAGTCATGTTTCGGGATGGTGAAGTAGAAGGGGAAGCACAAGAGCCCCTGCTTGGGGTTATACAGAGCATTTAGTGGCTCGTGCTGAGGTGAAACATCCCTCTGATGGAGCAGAGCCGTGTCTGCGAGACAGGGATCGGGGCACAGCTGGGGCTGAGGCTGCTCCGTGGCTCCAGGGTGTTGGAGACGCTCAGGAGCTTGCTGGGCATTGGAGCTACCAAAGCCAGGGAAGAGGAGAGGACAAGCTGCAGCTGAGGGGACAAGCAGGAGGTTTCATTCTGGGGAGAGAAGGGACAGAATCTCAGAATCATGGAATCCCAGACTGGTTTGGCGTGGAAGGGACATTAAAGCCAATCCAGATCCACCCCCTGCCATGGGCAGGGACACCTTCCACCATCCCAGGGTGCTCCAAGCCCCGTCCAGCCTGGCCTTAGACACTTCCAGGGATCCAGGGACAGCTGCAAGAGCTGAGCTACATCCCTGGGGGTGGTGGGAGAAGCACCAGAGGCTCAGGGAGTCCTCCATGGGATTCCTGGAGCTCCAAGAGACCAAAGGAAGGGACACCCTCATGGATCCACAGCAGAGCTTGAGAAGAGCTGAAACCATGACTGCCATCACTTGCAGAGGGATCTGCAGGAGTGGGGGAGCCCAGGGTGAGGTTGAGGGCATCAGAGCCCAGGGGGGTTGAGGGGGAGCATGTCCACATCCTCCAGGAACTGGGGCTGGCACCTCTGCAGTGCCCAGAGCAGGTGAGGGCAGGGCAGAGCCCGTCAGACGCTCAGTGATGGGGTTTCTCCACAGCCACGAGTGATCCCTGCAGCTCCAGAGGGAGATCCTGAGGCTCAGGACCTGCTGGACCTCAGGGCTGGCGTTTGCTTCATCCCCCCAGGTGCTAAACCTGTTCCTGGCTCTGCTGCTGAGCTCCTTCAGCGCCGACAACCTCTCAGCCCCAGACGAGGATGGGGAGATGAACAACCTGCAGATCGCCATCGGCCGCATCACCCGCGGCATCGCCTTCGCCAAGGCCACGCTGCTCGCGCTGCTCCGCCGGCTCTGGAAGGGCAAGAAGGTGGCCCCAGAGGAAGAGCAGGACCCCAGTAAAAGGGACAACTCCGTGCTCAACCACGTGGACACGGCCCCGGAGCCCAAGTCGGGGTACCTGGATGGCATCACAGGCAAGGAGCACATCTTCATGGATGAGCTGGACCACATGAACTTCATCAACAACCCCAACCTGACGGTGCAGGTCCCCATCGCCTCCGAGGAGTCCGACCTCTACGAGGAGACCAGCACCCAGTCCGACACCGAGGACACCAGCAAGGTAAGGAAGGCGGAGGGAAGGGAAGGGTTTCGCCCCAAAACTGGGACTGCCCACTGTTGCTGTGCTGCCCAAGGAATGATGATGGTTTGGGTCACTTTCAGCTTTCTCACAGGGCGTGGCGTGGGCCAAACCCAGGGCTTTCCAAGCTGGCGTTTCCCAGTGTAAGCTGGAGTGGGAGGGGAGGGTCTGAGCAGGGCTTTGGCTGTGTTGGGCCAGACTGTGGGGTTCTTGCCCGTGCCAGAGGGCCCCGCAGCAGCACGGGGGCAGTGCAAGGGCCAGAGCGCTCAGTTTGGGGTCAAAGACGTTGCAGAGGAATCCGACGCCAGGAAATGTGCTGATGGCACTATCATCGGATCCACTGCTAATGCCTCGGACAGCAGCGTCCTGGGGAGGCCTGAGCCACGCGCAGGAGCTTAGCAGGGGTGAACACGAAGCGAGGGACGTGGGATCCAAAGCTGAGACAGCTGAGCCCAGTCTCCAGGGGACTGCTGGGGTCCACTGGGAGGGGGGCAGGGACACGAGAAACTTGGGAAGACCCAAGTGGACACAAAGGGGTGATGGTGTGGTGGGAAATCACTGCTCACTCCGAGGTGCTGGGGACACAGGAGGCAGCTGGAGGTGCTGAGGGGGACAGGATCAGCCTGGGAAGGGGGTTTGTATGGGCAACAGGACAGCTCTGAGCGGGGATTTGTCACAACTGGATGGCAAATGTGTGCCCAGGAGCTGAGGGAACTCCAGGAAGCTCTGTCCCAACCAGCCCTGCCAGGTCCAGGGGGCATCTGGTGCTGCTGAACACCTGGATGGGACTGCACAGGGAGCCCCAGGAAAAGCTGGAAAAGGAAGCAGAGCTCCCACAACTGCAGAGCCTCTCCCCTCCCTCCTATCTGCGGGCTCCTCACAGCTCAGCACAGCGACAGCGACCCAGCTTGGCACTATGTGCAGCAAGGAGAGGGGACAACCCTGATTATTTAGTGTTACCTGGGAAAAAAGGGGGTTTTCAGCATTTGGGGTGCAGGAGGGGGCTGGGAGGAAAGGTGGGGCTGGCGTCACTGTGAATGGACTGCCAAGCCCTGCAGAGGGGAGAGGCGTGTGTGGGAATGGGAACGGGCTGGGGGTGCTGCTCTCAGCTCCCTCAGTGTTGCCACCGAGAGGGCTGAGAGTTGGCATTTCCCCCCAGATTTTTCCCCCCACAGCCGCAGTCCCCAGCAGCAGTGCCCAGCGCTGCAGAGGCGGTGCCAGTGCCAAGCTGGCCACGAGGGGAGGGGGGACGACGTACCCTGCCTGGTCCGCGGGGTCCCCACGGACCTCAGCTCCCTGCCACCACAAAGTGCTTCCCAGCAGGGGGGAAAACCTTGGTGTGCAGCCACTGGACCTGTCCTGGCACAGCTCCGGGCTTTGGGGTGGGTTTAGCCGATGGCACCGGCTCCGAAACACTGCATGGAAAAATGCTGAGAGCCACCCCCGGCACACGCACGGGGCACAGGGCACCTCTCAGCCAGGAAATGCCAGTTTGGCCCATCGGGGCTGCCGGGTTTGGTGCCTAAATTCAGTCAAAGCTGACTCAGGTGGGAGCCAAGGGGGTGCGTTAAAAACAGGGGCCCTGCCCAGGCAGGGGAAATGATGGGCTGCGATTTATATGGAATCACAAATTATTTGGGTTGGTAAGAGTCTCAAAGACCATCTAATTCCAATCCCCTGCCATGGGCAGGGACCCCTCCCACTGTCCCAGGCTGCTCCCAGCCCCGTCCAGCCTGGCCTGGGGCACTGCCAGGGATCCAGGGGCAGCCACAGCTGCTCTGGGCACCCTGTGCCAGGGCCTGCCCACCCTCACAGGGAACAATTCCTTCCCAGTATCCCATCCATCCCTGCCCTCGGGCAGTGGGAAGCCATTCCCTGTGCCCTGTCCCTCCATGCCTTGTCCCCAGTCCCTCGGCAGCTCTCCTGGAGCCCCTTTGGGCCCTGGCAGGGGCTCTGAGCTCTCCTGGAGCTTCTCCTCCCCAGGGGAGCACCCCCAGCTCTCCCAGCCTGTATACGTAAGCTGAAAGGACAATTAGCACTCAGGTGCTAATTCCCGGGAGCGCTGCGCTGGTCGGTGCCAGCCGGGTGCGCTCACACGCCGGGGATCAGCTCCAGGTGGAGCCAGAGCCCCGCGCAGCGCCCGCCCCGGGGACGCTCGCACCGTGACGATCCCAAACCGCGGGGGCTTCTCCGCACGGGCTGCTCAGACAACGCTGTAAATCCTCTCCACTTCCAGAGCAGCTCCTTTCCAAGGAAAAGCTCTTTTTGGGGGAAGTGACAAGCGGCAGGATCATCGCAGCTGCAATTTTGCGGCTGGTGGTTGATTTCTGTTCTGCAGCGAGGAGGTGCCAGCCTGGTCTGCGGCTCTGCAGAGTCAGTGCGGGGGCTCAGGGCTCTTCCAGGGGCTTTTTCCCTGGGGATCCCACCCTGCTGGGCACGGTGGTGTGTCCTGGGATGCTCCGGGCTGCGGTGCAGCACAGGGGTGTTGTCAGTGGGGCTGAGGGAGCTGGGAAAGGGGCTCAGCCTGGAGCAAAGGAGGCTCAGGGGGGCCCTTGTGGCTCTGCACAAGTCCCTGACAGGAGGGGGCAGCCGGGGGGGTCGGGCTCTCCTCGCAGGGAACAGGGACAGGAGGAGAGGGAACGGCCTCAGGCTGGGCCAGGGGAGGCTCGGGGGGGATATTGGGAAAATTCCTTCATGGAAAGGGGTGTCCAGCCCTGGCACAGCTGCCCAGGGCAGTGCTGGAGTCCGCATCCCTGGAGGGGTTTAAAAGCCGTGTGGATGTGGCACTTGGGGTCAGGGGTCAGTGGTGGCCTTGGAGCTGCTGGGGTCGGTGGTCTCAGGAGGCTTTTCCAGCCTGAACAATCCTGTGATTCTCAGTGCTGTGGATTGTGAGGTCATGGGGTGAGTCAGGGTGTGCAGCACCAAGGATGGGAAAGCCCTGGACTAGGGGGGAAGCCCTGGATTGGGGTGGAAAGCCCCAGGCGGGCTGGAGATGCTGTTCCAGGTGTGTACCAGGCTCAGGAGCCCCCAGGAATGGGTTTTATCCCTGTCCCCACCCAAGAGAACCTGCCCTGAGCTCCACCCACAGAACTCCTGGCTTCCATGAGCCGTCCAAAGCCCTTTTGGACGTTCCCCCACATCTGCAGCGCAGTTCCACTGGTTTGGCCCCACCTGGACCCTTTGTAAGGCTTGCCCTGGAGGCTCCCTTGTGTCCTTCCCTGGGGGCACAGCCTGCTGGCTCCTGCTGAGTCTCCCTAATCCCCCTGCCCCTCCTGTCCCTCCCCCCGGCCTCGACTGAGGGTGGTCCCGGTGGTCCTTAGAGCCACCAGCTGACAGCTGGTGCCACCCCTGCTGCTGTGTCCTCTCCTGCATGTCCCCAGAGGTCCCCAAAGCAACATCTCGTGGAGATCTGGCTGTGGCCCCTGAAGCAGCAGGCAGTGCTGGTGCCTCAGTTTACCCCAGGGGCTCTTCCCTGGTTTTTGGAGGACGGAGCAGCTCCTTTATGCACTCCCAAAAGCAGGAGCAGCCTGGGGGGAGGATTATCTCCTTCCTGTGTAAACCAACACCTTCCTGTGCTGGAAATACCCATCCTGGATCCTCTGGTTCCTGCTGCTCCCAGGCAGGAGAGGCAGGGCTGGGGATCTGCTCCTTCCTCGAGTGCTGCACGAGGGCTTCTCGGAAAGCCAAAAAAAAAAAAAAAAAAAGAAAAAAAACGGAGGGAAAAGAATCCCGGGGGCTTGCCAAGGTTTTCTCTTGTTATCAGCCCCTCTGGGCCTTGCTGAGTGGTGTCTGGGAAGGCAGCCAAGCGGATCTGCGGAGCAGGATGGAGCTGGAGAGGTATTTGGGATGCAGGTTTTGAACTTGGGTGAACCTCGGGCTGAGGGCCCTTCGGCAGGAGCCGAGCCGGAGGGAGGAGAGAGCAGAGGCTGCTTGGGTTTCTGCACCAGAGCGGGTTGGCAGAGCAGTTCCTGGATGGGGACACACAGAGGAGGCAGCGAGAAAATCAGCCTGAGGTGGTGGCACAGGTGGATGGAGATGGAGCTGCTGTGCTGGGGGAAGGTTGGGATCAGGGGACCTCCTGTTCCTCTGAACCTGGGTGAAAAGCAAAGCTCAGGTACCAACAATCCTCCAAGGTTTGCAGCCCTGGATGACTCAGCAGCTTCTGGGCCATGTGTCCACGGAGGGGGACTCAGAGCATCCTCCAAACAAGGGGGTCCCAGCACCCACCTGGTCCTGCCTGGGCTCTCTGGGGCAGGAGGAGCATGGCTGGAGGCAGCCAAAGCCCCGGAGCCTGGCCTGAATTGCTGTCCCCCTGCAGAACCCCCTGTCCAGCGACAACGCCTCGTCCGTGTGCAGCACAGTGGATTACAAACCCCCAGCGCCCGAGGAGGAGGAGGTGGCAGAGGAGGCTGAGGAGAGCAACGAGCCCGAGGAGTGTTTCACCGAGGGTGAGGGGCAGAGCAGGGCTGGTGACCCTGTGGGCAGGGGGAGATGGGTGTGGAGAGGGGAAAATGGGCGTGGAGGGGCCACTGCCAAGCAATTCTTGCAGCACAAGGACCCCAGGCTCCCCAAGCTCAGCCCGAAGTCCAAACCCTCCTGTACCACCACAGAGATGACCCCCACGGAGCCCCCCTCGTGCACCCACCTAAGCCCAGCAGGATCCTGGTCCAGCCTCCACCAGGGAGGGTTTAAAATGCCAATAAAACTGGGAATAGCGGGACAACCCTGGCCAGGAGTGACCCCCAGCCCTGTGTCCCCAGGCTGTGTGAAGAGGTTCCCCTGCCTCTACGTGGACATCACCAGTGAGAAGGGGAAGGTTTGGTGGAACCTCAGGAAGACCTGCTTCCGCATCGTGGAGCACGACTGGTTCGAGACCTTCATCGTCTTCATGATCCTCCTCAGCAGTGGGGCACTGGTAGGTGCCACCTTTCCCCCTGTCCCAAGGGCTCTGCAGCAGCTTCCCAGCCTGGGGAGAGCCCAAGGAGGTGACAGAGCCCAGGCTCTGGGCATCTCCTGTGCCAAATAACCCAGCTGTGGGCAGATGTTTGATTTCAACCCCCATCTGGCTCAGGTCTGACCAATGTACAGCCTTGTGAGGGGATCTAAATATCCTCCAGGAGTCCTGGTATGTCCTGGTCACCCCTCCCCTGCATCCCTGGGCCATCATCCATGGGCCGTGGTCCATGGGCTTGAGGAGATGCCACTGCCTACAGCCCCAGCCCTGCTCTTGTGCCAACTATGAACCATCTGAACCCTTCATCCAGCTTCGTGTGGTTCCTCATTTCACCACCACCATCACCGGCTGCCAGGAGGTGCTTGACAAACAGCTCATGCTTTTTGTTTTGCTGTTCAGCACCTCCATGGGTGCCTGGTGCCCCCTCTCAGAACCCGGGTGTTCTGTTAAACCGGCCTAATTCATTATCTGCGTGTTGGCCTGGTCATCTTCTCCAAGGGTTTGGGCCGGATTTAACGCAGGAAATACCAACTTCTCTGCAGGTTTGGAGGTGAAGAGAGAGGGAAGGAGAACAGAGGGACTGAGGAGGTTTTCAGACACACTTTACGTGTCTGCAGCTCGCTCTGAGGTGGTTTGGGGGTGTCTGAGGTTGTAGCTGGTGCAGGAATTGAAAGCTGAGCTACACCAGCTGTGCAACACCTGATCAGCACGCCCCAACCTCTGACTGCTCACTCAGCACAGGGTAGCACTCACCCAAACTCCTCAGGGCATTTTCAAAACTCCCAGAGCATCCCAAGGTGTGGGTTGGTGTCCTGGGGTTTGAGTTGGGACACCTGGGAACTGGCTGCAGCTGGACTCTGGCTTCAGTGAAGCTTTGCTTTGGGTCCAACCCCACAAACCCAACAGGGACTTGCAAATAGGAGTTGGACCCCACTTTGATCAGGTCCATGAATAAATGCCAGCCATCCTTAGGCTTCCCTAGTCCTGGGAAAGCAGGGAGATGCCAGCGTGGGTGTGCTCTGGGATGCCACAGGTCCCACGGAAGGATGACTGTCACACAGCTCCGGGGGGTCCCACGGAAGGATGACTGTCACACATCTCCACGGGGTCCTGTGGAAGGATGACTGTCACACAGCTCCATGGGGTCCCACGGAAGGATGACTGTCACACAGCTCTGTGGGGTCCCGTGGAAGGATGACTGTCACACAGCTCCATGGGGTCCCACGGAAGGATGACTGTCACACAGCTCCAGGGAGTCCCATGGAAGGGTGACTGTCACACAGCTCTGTGGGGTCCCGTGGAAGGATGACTGTCACACAGCTCCATGGGGTCCCACGGAAGGATGACTGTCACACAGCTCCAGGGAGTCCCATGGAAGGGTGACTGTCACACAGCTCTGTGGGGTCCCGTGGAAGGATGACTGTCACACAGCTCCGGGGGTCCCACGGAAGGATGACTGTCACGTAGCTCCGTGCCCCTTGCAGGCTTTCGAGGACATCTACATCGAGCAGCGCAAGGTGATCCGCACCATCCTGGAATACGCAGACAAGGTCTTCTCCTACATCTTCGTCATCGAGATGCTGCTCAAGTGGGTGGCCTATGGCTTCAAGGTGTACTTCACCAATGCCTGGTGCTGGCTGGATTTCCTTATTGTGGACGTACGTGATGAGCAGGGCCAAGCCAAGGGGCTTGGGGGCGTTAGGGGCCGTTAAATGAACCCGGATTGTATTTTGGAGGATAAAGGGGTGGCTGTGGAATGAGGGCTTAGACCATTACTTAATATAATGGTCCCAACAGGAAGGACCACTTCATTCCTGGCTGCAGGAGCCTTTCAAACCCTTCTGTTTTACACCCAAGCCAAGAACAGCCCCTGCTGTTCCACCAGGCCCAGAAGAGCTGTGAAGGGACGCGGGCTCTCCCAAGTGCTCTGTGGCAGAGCCATCTGTCCTTCCTCTCCTTTCTGTGTCCACATCAGTTCCACCCTCACACTCAAGAGGTGTCACCCTGCCCCGTCCCTGGAAGTGTCCAAGGCCAGGCTGGACACTGGGGCTTGGAGCAGCCTGGGACAGTGGGAGGTGTCCCTGCCCATGGCAGGGGGTGGAACTGAATGATATTTAAGGTCTCTTCCAACCCAACCCATTCTGGGATTCTGTGACCCTTGAGGTGTCTGGTCACCACCACGGACCCCAAGGACTTGGTGTCTGTGTCCCAGGGCTAGGGGATGACCACCAGCCTGACGAGAAAGGCAAGGGCAGGAGCTGCAGTTGTGTTTCCACCTGAGGCGCTGATGATCACTTGTGCTGCTCCTTCCAGGTGTCCCTCGTCAGCCTGACAGCAAACTGGCTGGGATACTCCGAGCTGGGAGCCATCAAATCCCTGCGGACACTGAGGGCTCTGCGGCCCCTGCGCGCCCTGTCCCGGTTCGAGGGCATGAGGGTAAGTGCGTCCCCATGTGCTGCTGGCCCTGACAGGGACCTGAGAGCCTCCTGCAGTGCCCTGCATCAGGGGCATCCCTGTTGGTTTTCAGGGGCCTCCAGATCGGTGGGGTCAATGCTAAGGTCCCTTTGGTCCAGTCTGACCCCACTCGGTGCTGCTGGGGAGGGCAAGGTTGGGGCATGGGGACACGAAGGTCCCATCCAGGTCCCCCAAGGTGTTTTCTCCCCTTGCAGGTGGTGGTGAACGCCCTGCTGGGTGCCATCCCCTCCATCATGAACGTCCTGCTGGTCTGCCTCATCTTCTGGCTGATCTTCAGCATCATGGGGGTGAACCTGTTCGCGGGGAAGTACTACAGGTGTGTCAACACCACCACGGGTGAGCTCTTCTCCATTGATGTGGTCAACAACAAGAGCGACTGCATGGCCCTGCTCTACACCAACGAGGTCAGATGGGTCAACGTCAAGGTCAACTTCGACAACGTGGGCTTGGGATACCTGTCCCTGCTGCAGGTGGTACGTCACAACATCGCGTGTCACCGTCCAAGAGGCGTGGAGCCGTAGCAGGGCAGTGGGATGAGAACCAGGGCTGATGTGGGATGGGGTTCCTTAGCTGCTTCACTCCAAAGTGGGTTTTGAACACCAAAAAACCCTTAGGGAAGGGTTTCCTCCTAGCCAAGGAGGAAAAGGGACAGGGTACAAGAAGAGAGGGGAAGGTGTCACCAGGGAACTGCTACAGATGGGTGCTACCAAGGCTGGCGCGGCAAAGCAGCCTCTGCACAGCACGGGGGGCAGGAGTCAGGAGGGGAGGCTCTGTCACCCCTGCACCCCTTTGGAAAGTTCAGCCTGCTCCAGCCGTAGGTGGTGGGACCGTGCGTGGGGCGGGTGACGGCTGGAAAAAGGGCGCACGTGTCCCCTGCGGGCAGCGGGCAAGCGCAGCCGGGTTCCACTGAACTCCCCACAGCTGGGCCAGGCAGCAAAGGGAAACTGCTCACCACAGCTTCACTAAAAATATAGGTGTGGGCTCCGTTCTGGGGCCGGCTGGGGCTACTCCCATCGGATCCAGGGGAGCTGCTGGCTGCAGCATCGGAAAACAACCCCAGCTGATGGCCCTGCTTCTAAATTCAGCTTCCTCTTCAGCCTTGTTGTTCCATCAGATTCAGGAAACAAGATGAGCAGACCTTTTGTTTAACAAATCAGCAGCAGAAGGCTGTGAAAGACGCAGTGGAGACCCTGTAAAAGATTTGGTGTAGTCCCCCACCCCGCTGGGATGGGAATCCAGCAGAACCAGAGGCAGGATGTGGAAGTCAGGGCTATGGAGGTGGCACGGTTTGGGACTGGAAAGGAGGCGGCTGGCCCTGGCACAGCTCTGCCTTTGGGAAAATGACTTTGAAGTCAAGAGGAGAAGGGAGAGGAGAGTCAAGTGCTTCTTTTCCCTGCGTGGTTTGCTGTGGTGTTTTGGGAAGTCGCTGGTAGCCTCAGCCCCAGCATGGTTCGTGCATGTTCACATGTGAATTTCCGTATTTCTGGGACATTTTTCTTATGGATTCAACCCTCGTCCCTCTCCTGCCATTCCCACAGAGAAGCGGGAGTTCTCAGAGCTAAACCCCACACACGCACCCATCACCTTCCCCTTCTTCCCAGCCCCGAACACCTCCCAGAAAATCCATTCTTCTCCACTGTCATAGAATCACAGAATCCTTTATGTTGGAAAAGACTCCAAGTCCGACCATTCCTGTTCCCACAGGCCACCTTCAAAGGCTGGATGGACATCATGTACGCAGCCGTGGACTCACGCGAGGTGAGGGAACACGTTGCTGGTTCCAGGGGTTGATTCCCCTTGGCAGACCAGGAATTGGATCCCAGAACTGAGTCTGGGATGGATCCTTGGCTGCAGCATCACTTCTGGCTCTGCCTTGTGGTGCTGGGGGCTGCCTGCATCCCACCCATGACTTCAGCCAGGACATGGGTTACAGGGTGGAGAAACCCCCAAAATGTATCAGATCATGGAATCCCAGGATGGTTTGTGTTGGAAGTGACCCTAAAAACCATCCAGTGCCACCCCTGCCGTGGGCAGTGACACCCTCCACTATCCCAGGATGCTCCAAGCTCTGTCCAACCCCTCCTTGGACACTTGGGCAGCCACAACCCACCCCTGCTGAGGTGTGCAGCCTCAGCCAGGGCAGCCGTGTGTCCCTGTGCCACCCATGTCATTGTCACCTGCATCCTGGTCCCACACTGGGCTCCCACCCCACCCCACAGCTGGGGCTGAGTCTGCTCTGCTCAGCTTCAGTTCCAGGGGCCAAAATCCCTGTTCTGCCCCCACTGCTCCAACCTGGAGGGCTCATCCTTCCACCTGCTGTGCTCTGATGTCCTCTGTGACCCCTCCAGCCGGGAAAGCTCATCCCATCCTGGAGAAAGTGCCTGGCTTGCCTTGAGCAATAAATGGGTTACGAGAACAGGGCAGCAGCATTTAACCATTGGGTTCAATGAGTTATTAAAACAACCCAGGTGTTTGAAGAGTGTCGTGCAAAGGCTGTTCCTACTGTGGTCCATCCCCAGAAGTGTCCTCACAGCGGGAGGGGTTTCCTACAGTTCTCCAGTCGCACTGGGGGTCACCCCCCACACCCACAGGCCTGAAGGGGTTGTTTTCATTGCCTCTTCTTAGCACCCCTCCACTGCCCTCTGAAAATCCCTCAGGCCTTTTGACCTGGGCAAAATCCCTTTTGACCTGGGGCAAAACTGGTTTGGGAGAAAATCCTCCCTGCTCTGCCAACAGCTTTCCTCAGAATGGGGGAAGCCAGTGGGGTCACCTTGGGCGGTCTCCGGTCAAACAGAGAGCAGGATTAAGGGATGCTCCTTGGGATGAGGAGCATTGTCCGGGGTTGTTGGGCTGTGTCACCCCACTGTGCTGGTGTGACAAATTCATCCCCTTTTCCTTTCCCCTCTCAGATATATTTCAGCCACTGATTCATAATCAGCTGATTATGAAACTCATTAATATCACTGCAAAGCACATCGTCTCCCATTCCCCAGGCCGTGCTGAGGGATTGGGGGTCAGCACGTCCTTGGCCCTCAGTCACTGTCACATGGATGTCCCTTCCCGTGGCGGCTCCCATTGGGAACACACAGCCAAAAGTTTTGCAGCAGCCACCCCCTGGCTCTGTCCAAACACCGCAAGCCCTTGTCTGGGGGCTTGGGGACACCCTTTTGGGACAGGGTCAGTCTCACATTTCCCATCTCTCCTGGCCAGATTGAAGAGCAGCCGCACTACGAGATCAACCTCTACATGTACATCTACTTCGTCATCTTCATCATTTTCGGTGCCTTCTTCACCCTGAACCTCTTCATTGGCGTCATCATTGACAACTTCAACCAGCAGAAGAAAAAGATGAGTATTTCCTGGCCCCTGAGGTGCTGCTCTAGGCTGGAGGGGGCCAGCACAGTGGTGAGGTGATGGGACCAGGGCCACCATGCCCGTAACTAGGATGGATCCCAGGATTCTTATCCATTAGTGGCTTCCTGCACTGGACAAACGGCACATGGGGCTTTGTGTCCTGGTCAAAGCAGTTACAGAGGACTTAACTGTGGGTGCACAGGGAGGAAGGAAAGGGAGGCTGCATTCTCCCTTGCCTGGGCCATCACTTTTACTTTCTTTTCCCACCCTGGGATCATTTTTCCGTGCATTAAGTTGAGATTCAACTTCTGCTTCCAAGCCAGTAGCTCAGGACTGACACCCCGGGGCAGGGAAGCGGGCGGAAGGTGGGCAGGGCCAAGCACACTGGTGGTGCTGAGCGAGGCCTGCAGGACACAGAGAGGACGCCTTGCTCCCAGCAGGGTCTCTGAGGGGCTGGAGATACTTGGTGGGAAGGGACATGGTCAGAGAATCTTGGTGGGAAGAGGAGAATTCCCGAGACTAACAGCCGTGATTCCCTTTATACTTTGGAGGCAAAGACATCTTCATGACAGAAGAGCAGAAGAAATACTACAATGCCATGAAGAAGCTGGGCTCCAAGAAACCCCAGAAGCCCATCCCCAGGCCATCGGTACGTTGGGTCCATCCTCCTGAAGTGGAGAATGCGGGGAAGGCTTCAAGCCACCAGCTGTCCCAAAGGGGACAAGAAGGGTCCAGGGAAGACCATTTGCCCCATTGTTACTCTTCAGACAGGAGCTGGCCAAGAACTGGGGCTTCAGAAGACGTTGACATCAGGCCACCTCCCGTGGGTCTGCTCTTTAGCCCTGGGTCTGCTGGCAAGGGCAGTGATGGGGTTTCTTTTGCAGGAATTTGGTTTTTTTCCTAGTTTGGCTCTCAGCTCCTCTCTGGAAGGGAGTTGGGCTCAAGGAAAGCTCAGCTTTCAACCCCCCAGAAGGGACCCTGGTCCAGCCAAAACATTCTCGGTTGTGATTTGGGTTTTGTCACCCTGCACAAGTGAGGTCCTCCCCATGTGTTAATTTGTGCCCTGTTAGCCATGGGTGTAATTAGCAAGTGACTGTGCCCTGTGCTCACTCCTCCTGGCCGTGGCATCCCCAGGTGTGCTCCATCCTCAGAGGTGCTGGGAATCCCCCCCATAACTTTTGGGGCTGTGAGAGCTGTGCTGGCCACAACCCTGAGGTTTCCTACACTTGTAAATATGGTTCCTTCTTCTCTTTCTGTTGTGTTTTTGTTTTGCTGTGTCTGTCCTGTGTTCCCACCGCTTCTCTGGTGCTCCATCGCCACCCTCATGTCCCTCGTGGCAGAACAAATTCCAAGGGAAGGTGTTCGACTTTGTTACCAAGCAAGTGTTTGACATCACCATCATGATCCTGATTTGCCTGAACATGGTGACCATGATGGTGGAAACAGATGACCAGAGCGAGCTCAAAACCTCTGTCCTCTACAAGATAAACCTGGTCTTCATCGTCATCTTCACCGGGGAGTGCGTGCTCAAGATGTTCGCCCTGCGCTACTACTACTTCACTGTGGGCTGGAACATCTTCGACTTCGTGGTGGTCATCCTCTCCATCCTGGGTGAGTCCTGCTGCTCCCACCAGTCCCTCAGCAATCCCACTGAAGAGTGGCAATGGTCTCACCAAGCCACAGCCACCAAGCTGTCACTGGACCCCGCTTGCACCGACCCTTTGAGCGGGGCCAAGCCAGCAGGACCCTGAGACATGACAGACGTGAGGCCACCCCAGGCCACCAGGCTGGGTGGGGGGCTGGGGATACCTCTTCTCCTCCTCGGTGTTATTCCCCCTTTCTCTGAAACAGAGCAGCCAGAGTTTAACCCTTGGGCCTGTGCTCAGAGGTTATTTTTTAATGTGTTCCCTGTCACTGGAGGAGCCATCAGGGGTAGCCGCACCTCCCTGTGTCTGCCCAGACGGAGCAGAGCAGCTCCCCCTCACCTCCCACTGGTGGCCCAGAAAACTCACCTGTCCTTCATCCCTCCACAGGTATCGTCCTCTCGGACATCATCGAGAAGTACTTTGTGTCCCCCACCCTCTTCAGAGTCATCCGGCTGGCGAGGATCGGCCGCGTGCTCCGGCTGATCCGAGGAGCCAAAGGCATCCGGACCCTCCTCTTTGCCCTGATGATGTCCCTGCCCGCCCTGTTCAACATCGGCCTCCTGCTCTTCCTCGTCATGTTCATCTACTCCATCTTCGGGATGTCCAACTTCGGCTACGTCAAGAAGGAGTCGGGGATCGATGACATCTTCAACTTCGAAACCTTTGGGAACAGCATGATCTGCCTCTTCCAGATCACCACGTCAGCGGGGTGGGATGGGCTCCTCAACCCCATCCTCAACAGCGGCCCCCCAGACTGCGACCCCGAGCTGGAGAACCCCGGGACTTCGGTGAAAGGGGACTGTGGGAACCCCTCCATCGGCATCTTCTTCTTCTGCAGCTACATCATCATCTCCTTCCTCATCGTGGTGAACATGTACATCGCCATCATCCTGGAGAACTTCAGCGTGGCCACGGAGGAGAGCAGCGAGCCCCTCTGCGAAGACGATTTTGAAATGTTTTATGAAACTTGGGAGAAGTTTGACCCGGACGCCACCCAGTTCATCGCCTACAGCACCTTGTCTGACTTTGTGGACACCTTGCAGGAGCCACTCAAAGTTCCCAAGCCCAACAAGATCAAACTCGTCACCATGGATCTACCGATGGTTGCTGGGGACAAAATCCACTGCCTGGACATCCTCTTCGCCCTGACTAAGGAAGTGCTGGGAGACTCGGGAGAGATGGATGCCCTGAAGGCCACCATGGAGGAGAAGTTCATGGCTGCCAACCCCTCGAAGGTTTCCTATGAACCCATCACCACCACCCTGAAGAGGAAGCATGAGGAGGTCTGTGCTACCAAGATCCAGAGGGCTTTCCGGAGGTACCTCCTGAGGCGCTCGGTGAAGCAGGCATCCTACATGTACAGGCACAGCCAGGACACCCTGGGCGAGGACGCGCCCGAGAAGGAAGGGCTGATCGCCACCAAAATGCAGGAAATCTATGGGAACACTGGGACAGATGTGGAGACAGCCCCTGCCTTGGGCCTCGAGCCCATTCCCAGCTCGGAGACGCCCCAGGATGCTCCTGAGGAAGCACAAGCTTGGGATAAGGAACGCGTGGTGAAAGAGTCGCTGGTGTAGCACAAGGAGATTCCTCCTCTGGCCCAGCCCGAAGAGACTTCATTTGTGTCTCCTGTTCACAGCTCTTCCATGCACAGATCTCTAGATCTTAGATATTGAGCTAATTTCAGATATTTCAAGAAACCACCTTGACTTTCAAAGCAGGATCTCCTCCTGATCCTGGGTTTTGCAGCCCACTGCACTCGCAAAGAGTTTAATCCTTTTTCTTATGAGAACTCAAATGTGAAATCGGTTGTCAGTGCAAGAGAAACACGTTAGTTTTGAAATGATGTCATCAAGGCTAACGATGGTTTTCAGGCATGAACAGAAGAGTATGGTTGTCCTTTCACTTATAGTAATTATTTATTAATGTTATTTCACAGTTAAGAGATTTTCCTGTATTTTATTCTTCCAGAGTGCAGCCAAGCAACCAGTGAGAGATGAGCCAAGTGAAATAATATTAGGAATAATTACGTAAAACACAAGGTTTTGTGAACAAAAATCTCCAAAGTCTTAAAGTAGCACCTTTCTTTTGAACTTCTGAATAAGCTTGATGATTATTTTTTGTTACATACAAGAGAAAGTGCAATTATGTCTTAAAAATTGGTTTGCAAAGCCAAAGCAAAGCATCTGCAGATTTGTTCTCAGGGTTAAATATCAGGTTTTCAAGGTCTCTGAATATGCATTGAAACCAAAAATCATTCGGGTCTCTGCAGGACGAATGTAAACACTATTTATAGTCAGGTTTTACTCTGTTTTCCCATTTCCATCCAGATTTTGTGGCAGGACAGCAATGGGCAAAGGGAGGGTTTGGAAAACATCCTCCAAGAATCCCCAGTGCCTGGGACAAAACTCTCCAGGGGCTTTTTCCTGGCCCTGTTGCAAGAGGAACCATCCCACTGGAGGGCTCTTGGCTGGTGTTCCCAATGTCCTCTTCGTTAGTGTGAATTAATGAGATGGACCCCCAGGGATCGGGGCAGATGTTTGAATGATCCTTTCCACAAGCTGCTTTAGGGGTCCCCTAAATCCCACCCAAGCCCCAGGTGGCTCCATGTAATAAACGACCCCATTGGGGTGTGAATCCCAAAATCCTCAGGCAGAGCATCCTTCCCCCGGCTGGGGCTGCGGAGGGGCCCCTGTGGCACATTCGGGGTGGGCCAGGCAGGTCCTCACCAGGAAGCCTCCAGGCAGAGGAGCATCTTCCCAGGGGAAAAAGGGATTTGCTGTTCTTCACAGAGGTGGGCAAAAGGAAAGTAAATCAAGGAAAATGGCCCTGGCACAGCTGCAGCTGCCCCTGGATCCCTGGGAGTGTCCAAGGCCAGGCTGGACAGGGCCTGGAGCAGCCTGGGACACTGGGAGGTGTCCCTGCCATGGCAGGGGTGGCCCTGGGGGGGCTTTAAGGTCCTTCCACCCCAAACCACCCTGGGATTCTGTGAAAAACGTGCGAAAGGCCTCGAGTTCACCTCTGACCAACTTCTGCCTTCAAAAGGGAAAAAAAACCCTCTTGAGATCAAAACAAACACGAACTGAAACCTCTTCCCATTCAAACAAGGGCTGTTCCTGAAGCCAAAGGCTCCGTCTTTTTGTACTCTGATGATTCTCTTCTCTTCCCGGGCTGCTTTGGGCGCTGCTGTCACGGATGCCCCTCGGCCAGGCTGGCCAGGAGCGGCGCTGAGCTTGGCTTGGCCCCACGAGCTGCCAGCCAGGTGGCTGAGCTGGGGACACTCGGCTTGTGCCGTGGCCTTGTGCCCTCATTTCCATGTCGATGCTCCCTGGAGCAGGAGCCGGAGCTGCGGTCGCTGGCGTTTCCATGGGAAGCATCCCTGGCGTGGCAGTCCCTGCCCGGATCGTGGTTCACAATCGATGCTGCTTCTACGTTTGTGTCGTCGGGGATGGGGAAATGCCCCAGAGCAGGGTTTGTGTGAGCTAAAGCCGTTTTTCTTTGTACATTTCTTACAATAAACAACTGTAAATGATCTGTTATTACAATACCGGCTGTGTTGGGGGGTGTCGGGGGGAAGGGGGAATGTTTTCCCTGCAGCGGGAGGGGTGAACACCCTTCCCTTTGCTCCCTGTGCTTGGCCTTGGACCTGCCAGCCTCAGCAGGGCCCGGCGGTCTCATCCTGCACAGGAGGCCCCCAGGGCTGTCCCCCGTCACCTCCAGCCCAGCTTCCAGAGCTTCAGCTCTGCTCACGATCCCATCCCCTGGAGCCCTTGGAGCTCGCTCACTCCGGGAGCCACAGGAGATGCTGCTGTGGGCTCCACCAAGGACAGAGGAAAGTTCGGAGAAGCTTCAGCTCCCCCGAGCTGCCCCTCACCAGGCTCCAACCCCACGCCAGCAGCCACGTGGGAGCGGGTGAGCATCACCGGGAGAGGACAGGGTGGGTGAAGGAGGTTCTGCGTCAGCGAGGAGGAGCCGCCCCCGGGCCCCGCTGACGTCCCCGGGGGCCACGGCTCGGCCTCGCCGCTGTTTTCGCTGCCGCTGGAACAGCTCGTCCCAGGGCTGGCGCAATCCGGGGCTGCAGGGGACGCCACCCCACCCACCCGCCTGGGCACTGTGACACCCAAACCCCAGAGCACGGGGAGGGGCTGCGGAAGGTGCGGAAGGTGCGGAAGGTGCAGCTGCGGGCAGTGGCTCTGCCCTGGGAGCTCTGGAGCCACACTGGCCCAGGGGACACGGGACCCTCCCTGTAGGGCCCCCAGGTTCCCCTACACCCCATGTCATGGGTGCTGTAAGCTCAGGGCTCTTCAGGGGACACCGAGCCCCTCTGTGCCTTTCAAGGGTGCCAAGGAGCCCGTGGGCAGCTCAGGGGGTGATCTGGCTCTGCAAACCCTCTTCAGTTTGTGCTCCGCTCCTGCTTTTACCTCACAGGGCTCTCCCAGGCACCTCCAGCATCCCAGCTGCCATCTGCAGCCCCAGAGCCCGACCAAAACCCCTCCAATGCCTGCCAAGCACGTGGGCATCCCTTTCCCTTTGCCCTGCTGGGGTATCAGAGCCAGGCTCTGCTCTTCCAGCCAGACCCAGGGGTGATGGTGCGGAAGGCCTGGTACAGGACCAGGAGCAGGCACCTCTCCCATCATCTTTCCCTCGTGGAGCCAGTTTTTCTCTGGAAGACTTTATTTCTCTGGCTTCCTGTCCTTTGCATGCAAAGTCAAGCTGGGGCTGGTTCCCAGCACCCATCAGATGCTCAGAACTGGCAAAAAAGCCACCCAGCTTGCAGAAGATGAAGGTTTGGGGAGGCCCCGGGCAGTGGCACTGGGCTCTGGGGACCAACATGACTGGCAGAAGTACCCAGCGGTGTTTTTCACTGGAATTACAGTTCAGTGCTCACCCACAGCTGGTAACGAGCCCAGTCAGGGGGGCAGGGCCTGGGGGAAACTGTTTCTGCACCAGAGCTCACCTCGGGGGGCTCCTTGTCCTTCCCTGGGGCCTGGCTGTCTCATGGGTTTCATGGAGAAGGCTCTTGGAAGTGGCAAGTAGGGTGTGAAGAAGGGGTGGGCATGGCTTGCACCCAAGTGACTCCTTATTTTGGCCATTTCCCCCTCTCATCTTCCCCCTGGAAGCGTTCAAAACACGTGTGGATGTGGCACTCAAGGCCCTGGGTTGGTGGTGATCACGGTGGTGCTGCTGGGCTGACGATCCTAAAGGTCTTTTCAAACCATGATGATTTTGTGACTGGCTCATGCTTCTGTGATTTTGGATTTCTGGACTCCCTGGGATGCAGGGATGGGAGCTGGGGGACCCACCCCACTGCAACCCCAAAAACATCCCCTATTCTTACCCCATTCCTGCTGCAACTCTTGGCTACTGGGACAGCATCAAGCCCTGACCATCCCCTTCAGGCCAAACACCCTGGGGGGATCTGTGGAGCTGGGGGGACACCCTGGGGGTCACCCCCATCCTGTCCCCGCAGCGATGTGGCCAGGCAGCACCAGTCCCATGCCCTGGGCACGTCCCATGCTCAGCCCAGCTTTGGCATCTCCTGCTTTGCTCATCCCCAGCTCTGCTGCAGATCCACATCAGTCCCGGCCACCTCCAGGGAATGCTGGCACCACGGAGAGCACAGCCTGGGGACGCGGGCGTGGGCAGTGCCCAGGGACATGGGTGGACAGTGCCCAGGAAAATGGAGCTGGATGGTGTCTGGGAACTGGAGGATGGATGGCGCCTGAGTACATGGGGCTGGACAGTGCCCAGGGACACGGGGATGGCTGGTGCGCAGGGATACGAGGATGGATGAAGCCCAGGGACACGAGGGTGGGCAGTGCCTGAGCACCTGGGGCTGGACAGTGCCTTGGGACAGGAGGATGGACAGTGCACAGGGACACGGGGCTGGACAATGCCCAGGGACAGGAGGTGAAGCCCAGGGGATGGATGGTGCCCAGCCCAGCCCTCAGGCACGGCCGCCCCAGCGTCTGCACCGCATTCAAAACCAGCCCCGAGGGAAAGTCCCCAGCGGGGAGGATTTACATGAGCAGGAAAGGGGCCGTGCACCGAGCGGCAGCTCTGCCATTTTTAGGTGCTGGGGCTGGGGCAGTGGGAGCAGCCGCTGCTTCTGCAGAAGCCAAGGGTGGATGTTTCCCTGCCCCGGGCACTGAAACATGGCTGATCCGGGCACGAGGCTCTGGCTGCTGCAGGTGACGCTCGGGCTGCTGGCTCTGCTCACAGGTAGGCACCAAACGGGGCTGGCAGCGAGGAGCGAGGAGCCAGCACAGTGCCCCGGGTGTGTCCCCTGTCCGGGGGCTTCCCCCAGCCCTGCCTCTCCGGGCACTAATTTTAAGCTTCGTGCTGGTCTCTCTCGGCCCTGCTCTGTGCCGGGAGCCTCCCGGGGAGCCCAGCAGGGCACGCGGGGCTCGGAGCCCAGTGCCCGCCTCGGCTCTGGGTTGCGCTTCCCTCAGGGCGCGCAGGTGGCTTTGGCCGGGCGGGTGCAGAGCCGGCGGGGCTGGGGCTGCAGGTGGCAGGAAAGAAGGGTTGTTGAGGTTTTTTAACCTTTTACTGCTCTCAGAGGCCTGGGGATGGGGCTGGAACATCGGTGAGGCCATGGCCAAGTCACATCTCTGCTCTCTGGGGTTCAGTGCGCAGGAGTGGAGGAGAAATGGGAGGAAAAAGGCTTTTGGGGTGATTTGTGGGGTCCGTGTGAGCATCCCTGTGCTGTTCCCCTTGGAGAAGCAGCAGCAAAACCCAGGACATGGCTCCTGTCCCCTTCCAGCTCCTCTTGCCTGGTGCAGGGACAGCTATGAGAACCTGCAGCAGATCCCACCCTCGGAGGGAAACTTGTGCCCACGGGGCAAAGGGCATTTAAAGGGTTTCTGTGGTGGCCACATAAGCCCAGCATGGGTTCGAGGCTGCAGGGTTTGAACTTGGCTCTCTCATGATGACTTTGGGGAAGGACGGGGCAAGTTCAGCCCACCTGTGGCTGCAGTGGAACTCCTGACTTGGAGGGGTGTGAGGGGCCAGCCTGGTCCTCCTTTAGAAACACCAAGAGAACCTGGAGAGCAAAGCCTTGGCCGGCGGCACTGTGGGTGCCAGGGTCACGCACCCCCTGCACAGCCAGGACAAAGGGCACCTCCCATCCTGGAAAAAAATGGAATGGGGCTGGAGGGGAGGATTTGCCTGCAGAGGTGTCAGTGCTGAAGGAGAACAGGGCAGCAGGGACCTGGAAGGGGCTCTGGGGCAATGAGAGGAGCCCCTGTCCAAGCCAGGAGGTCCCTGCAGGCTGGGAGCTGCAGGAGGGTGGCACAAAGCTCAGGCTGGGGAATTGAACCCTTTTTCTTCTTCTTTTTCTGTTCCTTCTTCTACTCCTGGGGAGGGGAAGGTTTGCAGCTGCCCTGCAGGGAGGTGCTGCGGCCCCACCTCCGTGCCAGCTCCTCCGCGCGTTCGGTGAATCTCCATCGAGAGGAGGGAGCTGGGCGCTCAAGCGGGGCAGTAAACAGGGCTGGGGCTTCCTGCCCAGCTGCAGCAAGAGGAACCAGGCCCAGGGGCGCTGGAGCTGCGGGCAGGGCACCCGTGGGTGCTGGGGGGATCCCCACCTCACCCCGCTTCCTGCACTGCACGTCCCACAGCACCAACCCACAGCCCTTGGCCCAGGGGGCTGCGTGGCCTCGGGATCTGTGAGCCCCTGGCCACCACAGGGCTCCGAGCCCAGGAAATGCCAGCAGGGAAGAGTTTCTGGTTGGTTCAGAGAGTGGAAATGCAGAGCTGGGAGTATCTGGAGCCTTCTCGAGAGGCAGCAGCCTCAGGGACATTACAGAGAGCAGGTTTCACTGGGGTATCAACCAGAAAACAACCTGGGAAACTTTCAGGGGACAGGGTGGAAGTAGAAGGATTTGTACCCAAATCTGCGCTGCCCCAGGCCCTCTGAGCAGGGCTCTGCTGTTGCTCCTCAGAGCTCCATCCCATGTGGAGCGGGCACGAAGGGCCCAGGGCACGTCCATCCCCCTGGGGACACCCTCGTGGGCTCCTGGCCACCATCTCAGGGCCCTTCTCCTGTCTTGCAGGTGGGACCTCAGCAGACAAGAACAACACCAGGAACAGCACAGGTACCCTCAGACCTGCTGGGCTCTTCCCCTGCGAGTGTCCCCCAGGGTCCCTGCTGTCCCCACAGAGCCACTGTCCCCCCACCCACAGGCCTTGCCCCCCGCAAAGGCCATTCCAGGCTGTGACATCCCCCACGGCTCATCCCCAGCCCTGCACCTTCCTCTCCCTCTGCAAAGCCAGCTCTGTTTTGTCTTTCCTGAGCACCCGCAGGTTTTCCCTCTGCATGACCAAGTCTGAGACCAGCACTGGGCTCGTGCCACAGCACTTGTGCCATTCCCACCCATGGGGCTCTAAGGGTGACCTCTGCAACCCAAACGGGCTCTCAGAGTCACCACTCTGGGACTAAAACATAGCCAAAAAAATAAAAAATAGAGCAAAAGGCAAAAAAAAGTGGAAGCAAGAAAGAAACCAGCTGGGAGTCCACAGGCTGTCATTTTGGAGCTGGCATTAACTAAATGTGCCCAGAGAGGGGTGGGAGCCGGACAGAAGTACTGGAGTGAAGCTATTCCCACAGAAAATTGGAGTTTCAGTTAAAAGCAGACTTCCACCAAAGGCCTCAGATTTCACAGAATCACAGAACATCCTGATGGGAAGGGATCCGCCGGGATCACCCAGCCCCACCCCTGGCCCTGCCCAGACCCCCCAGCAGCCCCACCCTGGGCATCCCTGGCAGCGCTGCCCAAACGCCCCTGGAGCTCTGGCAGCCTCGGGGCCGGGCCCATTCCCTAGGGAGCCTGGGATGAGGATAATTCCCCAAAACCAAGCTGGATGCTCAAAAGCAGCATGGAAACGGGAAGCTCTTTGTTTGGGAGGTGCTGGGGGTGGCCGCAGTGACAGCCCTGTCCCCTGCAGATGACAGGTGTCCCCCGGTATACCAGAACCTGCGGTACGTGGCCGTCAAGAAGAACATGCCCATCCACTTCATCTGCTACTCCCAGGAGCCCCAGATCATGAAGTGGTACAAGACAGCAGAGAACAGGGATGACCTCTCTGTGCTGGATCAGAGCACGCCCAGCTACAGCATCGAGAGGATGAACGCCTCCATCAACCTCACCCTCTTCAGGGCCACCTACGAGGACAGCGGCATCTACGTGTGTGACAGGAAGGACCTGAAGAAGAAGGAGGAGCTGCACTCGTGTGGGACAGAGCTCCGGGTCATGGGTGAGTGGCAGCTCCCCATCCTCCTGCACGCCAGGAGATTCTCCTCCTCTCCCATTTCCCCCTCCATATGAACCCCACATGGTGCTCCCACACCCCCTCCCCTCCCTGTGCTGCTGGGACCCTCTCAGACCCAGCTGTGGGTGCTCCATGGCACCACAGAGGTTCTGTTCCTCACTGCCAGCCCCAAGGAGCAGGAGAACCTCCCTGGGTCTGCCCTGGCATGTCCTTCCTGCAAAAACACCCCCCAGGGACATGTTCCTGTAATAAATCAGGTTTGTCCTGCTCCTGGTGACTGCTGGGTGCTGTCCAAGGTGTCCCACCCCACATCTGGTCCCTGATGCCAATCCTGGGGGCAGCTGCAGTGCTCTGGTCTCTCCCAATGCAGAGGACAGGTCACCCTGGTCCCCACACCCCCCTGTGGTGACACACTCTGGCCATGGCGAGCTCATCCCTCCCTGCAGCCTGGCACAGAGGTGACACCTGGGCTCTCCTGGTGTCACTCCCAGGTACCAGCAGCATCAAGCAGGTCCAGAACAGGAACACGCTGAAAGACGCCATCATCATCATCCAGTCCATCCTGCTCGTCGTCTTCATCAGCATCCCCATCCTCCTCTTCCTAGATAAGGTAGGTGACCGTGCCTGCAGCAGAGGGGATGTCCCCGGCTGCGCTCACAGCAGTGTCCCACAGTCCTGGGCATGGGTTGGGGTTGTGGGTGGGAGCGTGGATATCTGAAGTGGGATAAACACCATCTCAGGTGCTGTGTGGGACCCCGTGGGTTTGCCTGTGGGAGCACTGGGAGCTGGCCTGGGGGACCAAGGCTGGGGACAGGGGATCCTGGTGGGTGCTGACACCAACCTGGGACTCTCCCCTCCGCAGGGTGAAGAGAAGAAAAGCCCGGAGGAGGACCACACCTATGAGGTAATTATTGATGGCAGGACCTCCCTAATGCCACCCTGAGCCTTGACACAGGGGTGGTGCCCTTGCCAGGTGTCTGCTGGGGGCACCTGCAGCCCCTTCCTTGGGAGGAGGATCGGGGCACCTTCCTCCCGAGTTACCCATCAGCTGCAATGAGCTGCCCCCAGGAGCAGCCCGTGCACATCCAGCATCCAACCTCTCCATCCCCTCTCCCTGTGGGAAGCTGCTCCAGCCTCAGGGGGAACAGCCCGGGAGGGTCCCCGGCCGGGTGTCCCACGGGATGTGCTGTGGCTGCAACCTCCTGCCGTGTCTCACCCTCCTCGTCTTGCTGCAGGGGCTGGAGGTGGAGCAGATGGCCACCTACGAGGACATCACTCCTTTCCGGGACGTGAAGGCCAAGTGGACGGTGGGGGAGCACCCAGGTGAAGAGTGAGGGGTCCTGCACCCTCCGCCAGGCCCTGCCAGCACCCTGCCAGCCCCGGTGGGGACGGATCGCCCGGAGCACGGCTCTGCCTGGATCCCGGGCTGCCGCCCCGGGCTGCAAACACCCGCACAGCCCAGCTCAGGGCCGGGACCCTGCTGCCCTGGGGCGCTCACGTGTCCGGGCTGTGTCCCTGAGGCTGCCCCGCCCTGGCTGTTGCTGTCCCCACCCCGCTGACCAACCCCTAAAGCCTCTGTAGAAATTAGGAGCCACCTCTGATCCCTCCAATAGCGAACTGGTCCCACAGCCCGGGCAGCCCCACGCCCAGCACTGAGCTCCAGCCTGGTCAGTGCCATGGAAGGACTGGGAATGAGGGGTCTCCTCCAAGCCCACCACGCCGGGAAGGACAGGAGCAGGCACTGCAAGGACACTGCCAGCAGCACCGTGTGGGTGTTATGAGAAGCGGATTTGGGGCCACCCTTCAGCTGTCAAAGCCATGGATGCGTCCAAGGCCCAGCTGGCAGAGGCCTGAGGTGGAGGATCCTCCAAAAGCACCTCTTTTTCTCCAAAGACTGTGGAAAAGCTGGGGAGAAAGGTCTCACCCAAAGGCCTGCTCCTCCCCAGGCAGGAGCTGGCCCCTGTCATGAGATCATCCCCATGGTGAGGGACTCTGTGACCTCAGAACATCTGGGAAAGTTTTAAACTGTGGGACACAAACCTCCAACTGCTTTTGAAGCCCTAATAAAGGTAATGGGTAAATCCTCATCCTGCTCCGTCCCGCCGTGCCCGTTGCAGGGGTGTCCCACAACCCTGGTGCCCATTTCCTGGGAATAATGAGCAGCTTTTAGTGGGTCCAGCATAGCTGGAAACCAAACTTCACCCCTTCAAACTTCCCCCTGAGGGCGGGCAGGGATGGAAAACCAGGAGCAGACGTGAGGCTCCCCAGGGGGACCCCCACAGTCCCAAAACATCAGCTTGGGATGAGACAATCACCAGGATCCAAAGCAGGAGAACAGGGCCCAGGACCAGCAGCTCCACTCTCAGCTACATCCAGTCTCGGAGGAGAAGCTAAAAAGCATCTGGAGATTGGGTTTGTAATTAAGTTATCTTGGCATGGCAGCAGCAGCTGAGGGTGGTGGGCTCGAGGCCAGCTGGGCACCCAAACCGGGGCTGGGGGGCACAGTGGGGTTGGGGGCTTGGCTGGACAAGGGGGACAAGGACGTTGTGGCTCAAACTGTCCCCTCTCAGAGAGCCCAAGGCCTCTGTGCCCTGATGGTTCACAACATTTTGGGCTCCAAGCAGCTCCTACAACTGCTCTGCACCCCAAAAACAGCCAGAGAAGGGTAAAAGTCTAAGCAAAAAGGGCTTTTCAGAAGTAACAGGATTTTTCTTGTTTACCAGTAAAGCACCTCCGTGGAAAACTGGGATTCAGTGTGAACAGCACAAAACCAGCATTTTAAAATTGTTTTTTACAAGTTCAATAAAACCACCCCAAATTAGTTCTGCCACATATACATAAAAGTTATTTAAGCATATTTTACTTCTAAAAATGGATAATTGAAAAAAGCAGCATTCACAGGGAGAGAAAATAACTGGCTGTTCCTGGTTTCCACGTTTGCCAAGATTTTAGCACAGCTCATCCCTGCGTTCCTTGTTTTCAGTTTCCAGATGGAAGAGGGAAGTCTTTTCTGGCCTCCCCAGCTCCCAACAGATTCCTCAGATCTGTGTAAACAAATCACTCAAGTAACTGAACAGAATTATACAAAAAATAAAGAAAATTTGCTGTTTGCTCCTGGGGAGGAACCACTGGTGTCAAAAACAGTTTCGGTGAGCCCAGTCCTGCTCTGCTGCTCCCTCAGCCCAGGGCTTTGGCTTCCTTTAAAATGCCAGAAGTAAATAAATATTTCTGTAGTGTTGTTGTTCTATTTGAAATGCTTGGAGTGGTTTCTAAGGAGCCTGGAGATGGGGGTTGGTTTTATTCTACATTGGGAATGGTCTGTGTTTAAAACACATTTAATGTAAATAAATATATCAGTATTTACAGTCCAGGCTTGTATTTTGTCCTGATTTCTGTCATGGAACCATGGGATCACTCAGGTTGGAAAAGCCCTCTCAGATCATTGTGGCCCCCAGCCCTGCCAAGGCCACCCCTGACCCCTGTCCCCAGGTGCCACATCCACACGGCTTTGAAATCCCTCCAGGGATGGGGACTCCAGCACTGCCCTGGGCAGCTGGGCCAGGGCTGGACACCCCTTTCAGGGAAGGAATTTTCCCAATATCCAACCTAAACCTCCCCTGGCACAGCTTGAGGCTGTTTCCTCTTGTCCTTGGGAGAAGAGCCCAACCCCCACCTGGCTACAACCTTCTTCCAGGTAACTGTGGGGAGGGAAAATCCCTGTTTTCCACCGGGAAAACCCTGCTCAGGCAGGCACGTAGGGTTGCAGTCGTGGGGAACTGAACCTGGCAGTTCAGCCTCATCTTTCCACGTGAGTTCAGTGAAACGCAGCGGTTCCAGCTCTGGTAAATAACTCCCATAAATCTGAAATGGAATTTCCCCTCGGAGCAGTGAGTTAGGGGAGATAATCCCCCACACCCTGAACCCTCTGCAGAGCTGGGCTGTGGGTCAGCAGCAGCTCCTCGGTCGGGATTCCCCCAGGCTGGGGATCAGCAGGATCCCGGCAGCACAGGAAAAGCTCTTTCTCTTGTCTAAATGCTCAGGGAAAGGTGGGTGGACACGGGACCATCCTGAAGAGAACTGAGGGGTTTTTTTCTCTTCCAAGGAATCTGGAAATCACAGCGTGTGACGCAGCTTGAGATGGAATGCTCTGGGTCGGAAATGCAGGAATTGGAGAGGCAGAAGATGAACCCGGCTGAGGTTTGAGAGCCGCTTATGCAAGCGCGGCTCTGCCCGGCGCTCATCACGCGCTGCCCGCGCCGCTTCTGCCTCATTGACCGCCCAGCCAGGGCCGGGGACAAACCCAGCCTCGGGGAGCTCGGCGCGGATCAGCCCGGGCTCAAACCACGCGGGGTCAGGGCGCGGTCAGCGCCGGAGCTGCGCGGGAGCCGCGGTNGGGGCTGCGCTGCGGCTGCGGCTGCGGCTCGGCCCGTCCCCGAGCGGCGCGGACAGAGCTGAGCACGAGCTGCAGTGGAAAACACAAAAACACGCCCAGATGTTGCCGCTAAGGGGTGACGGGACACCTGATAGCGGCAGGACCCGCTGTTCCCTCTGCTGCCGGCACTGACATTTCCCTGCGACACCACCGCGTCTCCGGCAGCAACACCCGGGGGCTTCTCAGAACAGCCCCGCTCTCCCTCATGTTTATCGAGCAGCTCTCCAGCCTCCGCTCCAGCAGCTCCAGCGGCTCCGGGAGTGATGCTGCTGCTGCTTGGAAACCGGAGCCACACACAGCAAACCCGGGCCTGGGGAGCCGAATCACCTCCCGACGCGGGACAGTCCCTGAACACCGGACAAAGGCCCAACCAGTGTGGTTTGGGGCAGTGGGGGCTTTATGGGGAGTGGAAGTCCTTTAAAGATCCCCTGGAGCTGCCCATCCCAGGTTCCGTCTTGTTTTTCTCACAAGCAGGGATGGGTGGGCTGTGTCCTCTCTACCCCAAGGCCAGGCTGGACGGGGCTTGGAGCACCCAGGGACAGTGGGAGGTGTCCCTGCTCATGGCAGGAAGGGTGGCACTGGATGGCCTTTAAGGTCCTTTCCAACCCAAACCACTCTGTGATTCTCTGATTTTCTTCTCCATCTCCTCTTCCCAATCCCTCCTATCTCCTTTCCACACCATCCCTCTCCTTAATCCCATGATATTTCACGTTTGCATCTCAGGCAGGAGCAGGAAGATGCTCATGACCAGGTTTTCCCACAGCCTTGTCCAGCTGAGGATCAGAGAAAGCTCCCAGAGCTCTGGATTTGCACTGGGCAGGCTGGAATCCAAAATCCAAACCAGCCCCAGGGCAGGACAGCTCCTTGTCACACCTGTGACAAACCAGCTCCACAAAAGTGTTTGATGAACTTTCAACATTTTGGGAGAAATCGGAAGCAATTCCTCGGCAGAAATGGGATTAATCAGACAACATCCAGCCAGCTCTATCCCCACGAACAATAGAGAGGAAAACATCACAGATTTATGGAATCCTTTAGTTTGGAAAAGGTTTCTGCGATCATCAGTCCAACCGTTCCCCCAGCCCTGCCAAGGCCACCCCTGACCCCTGTCCCCAAGTGCCACATCCACACAGCTTTGAAATCGCTGCAGAGATGGGGACTCCGCCACTGCCCTGGGCAGCTGGGCCAGGGCTGGACACCCCTTTCAGGAAGAACTTTTCCCTGATATCCAACCTAAACCTCTCCTGGTACCACTCCCCACTTGCTTTGAGCCAGAAATGTGCCAAGCTGGCCGTCAGCCCCATGAACCATGGGCCAAGGCTGCAGAGCCAGGCAGGATCATCAGGAGGACACAACCAATTCCACCACAATCTGATCTGGGATGGGACTTGCCGTGATGAGGAAACTTTTCATTGCAATGAACAGGAGAATATGGCGAAATCATGGAGCGCTGGTCTCATCCCGAGGCAAACAGAGCTCCCCAAGCTGCACATCTGTAAAGTGCCTGTGATGAGGTGGCACCTTCGTGCATTTATGCAGGGAGAAGGTGCAGAGCTGTTGTTGTGATCATGGACACACAGATCCATTTTAAACAGATTCATTTTAAACAGACTCCCTGCTATATAAGGGGGGGCTCCACAGTTTCCCTCACCAGGTGAAAGGAGGAAACGTTCCCAGCCAAGCCACACCTGAGCAACTCACCAGCAGAAATGGCTCCAGGTACTTTTTATTTCCATTTTAAGGGATTTCCAGTGCTGGGTGTGTGGAGGGACAGGAGATGATGACGATGGGCTGGTTCTGTGGTGGGCTGCAAACTCCTTGCCATCCCTAAATTGAAATATGGCAACTTGTAAATCCGTGAAAAAGAAAACCTTTCCCTGCAGTGTGACTTTAATCCATGAATTATTCTTTAAGTGGGCAAGGAAGAGTGTGGAGAGCTTGAAGAACAAGATCAAGCCCCAGTTATAATAGTTATTATTACCATAAGTGTTGGCAGGGATAACAAAACTCATATTCCAAGCTTCAGACAGAGATGAGGATGATGTCTAATGCTTATGTCCAAGTCCTGCAGGCTCCAGGGCATTTCTCCTTCTGAGGCTCTTTGTTTGAGATGAGCTCTGTGGTCTGTGTGAGCACAGGTGGACACTTGCGTTGGATGTCACGGGCTGAAAACCTTTAGGCTTGACCAAGATCCCCAAATCCTAAAGGTGTGACCCAGCGAGCAAAAACTGCTGTCATAGCACAGGTGATGCCACCAGCTCTCGTCCCAGTGAGGGCAGGGACAAGGCCTAGGGGAAAACATGAGTGTGTCAGGGAAAACCACAGGAGCACCCCTCAGTTTTCATGGAGCTACCACAATGCCAGCCAGGAAGACGCTGCTGGTCACACTGGGAGCAGCACCAGCCCTGAGGGCAAGTCCAGTGAAAGGGTCTCCCTCGATTTTGGGGAGGGCGGAGCTCACCCACAGCATCCAACAAGGCACCACAGAAGGCGAGCGTGGATCCAGCAAGGGCAGAACAGGCTGGGAATGAAACCCCAGGTGCCACCTCCTCCTCAGCACAGTCCCCAAGGACTCCCAACACCTTCCTCTCCACTTCACAGGGGCCTGGCTCTCTCTTCTGGCCATTGCCGTGATCACACTGGGACTGCAGTGGCCACAGCCAGCTGCCACCTTCCCGGCCGTGCCCCTCTCCAGCCTGTTTGCCAACGCTGTGCTGAGGGCTCAGCACCTTCACCTCCTGGCTGCCGAGACCTACAAGGAGTTTGTGAGTGCTGTGGCCTCGGGGCACCTCCTCTGTGTTTGTCTGATGGCTCCAGGACTGTGGAACTTCCCAGAGAACTCCCAGCTGTTGGTGTCTTTGCCAGCTCTCGGGGAGGAGAAAGAATCTTAACAGGATAGGGCAGGTTGTGTCCCACCAGCCTGGACGCTGTCACCTCTCTGTCCCCTCTCTGACTCCTCCCTGGGGCCATTTCCACCTGTGTCCAGAGCCCTGCACAGGGGCAGCTGGGAGGTGGCACAGGTATCTCGCAGGACTTCCCTGTGTTGGTCACCTTTGTCCCTGGCAGGGTCTGAGTGCTTAAAGCCACCAAGTGTCTGCTGCTGCCCAGGAGCTGGCACGGGCTGTCCCTTTGGCACGGGCTGTCCCTTTGGCATGGGCTGTCCCTGAGGATCATCCCCTCCTTGGGAGAGCCTGTCCCAGGTGTGTTCTGTGCCCAGCACCTTGCCCTCGGGGCACAGAGACCCTCAGGGCAGCCGCTGTGCCAACACACAAACTCCTGTTTCCCAGCTCTCCACCCTGGCCAGAGGCACCTCCTGTCTCCCATTTATTCCTTGCAAAGAGGGACCGTGCAGGAATTCAGCTTGGGAATTCTCTGTGCTGTTCTCCAGTCCACGGGCAGCAGACCTTAGGGTATCTGGGATGTCTCCACAGGAACGCAGCTACATCCCAGAGGACCAAAGGCACACCAACAAAAACTCCCAGGTAGCCTATTGCTACTCAGAAACCATCCCTGCTCCCACGGGGAAGGAGGATGCCCAGCAGAAATCAGTAAGTTCTGACCTGGGGCAGGCACAGACCTGTTTGAAGAGTCCCCACTGCAGGATCAGAGGGTTTCCACCTGCGAGACCTTCGGCGTTTTCACCCTCCTCTCTCTTCTTTGCCATTTAAACCGTGCAGACTCTCCTGGGTTACAGCACAAACCATATTCCCAGCTCCAGGATGGGAACACGGCTGTCTGCACAGGACATGGGGCTGGGGGTGCCCTCGGCCTGCAAACTGGAGCTGCAGGAGCAGTGTCCCCCTCTGGGTCACTCCAGGCTGCTCCAGAGGGAGCAGGACACTCTACCAAACACCTACTCAGCTTTGACCCTTTCCTGCCTCAATTTCAGGACATGGAGCTTCTCCGGTTTTCCCTGGTTCTCATCCAGTCCTGGCTGACCCCGGTGCAGTACCTGAGCAAGGTGTTCACAAACAACCTGGTTTTTGGCACCTCAGACAGGGTGTATGAAAAGCTAAAGGACCTGGAAGAAGGGATCCAAGCTCTGATGAGGGTAAGTCATGGCATAACTGCAGAGTAACAGAGACCTCCCAGGCACGGGGCACCCTCAGGGACCCGCAGACCACGAGAAATCTCCCCGCCTTCCACAGGGCATCCTTCGGACTTGGCTTCCCTTTAGACAACAACAACACAACCCCAGGGCACAGGTCCCATTGCTGGGGAGGGCAGGACACAGGATAGGTGTTACCAGCACTGCCACAACCCCTCAGGGAGCAGAACCCACCAGGAATCACAACATTACAGATCCAAAATCTTTCCAAACCCAGCACCAAAGAATTCCCAGTGGCTGGAATCCATCACACAAACAGCAGCTCAGTGTTTGTTACATCTCCAGGCAAAGTACTGTGAAATGGGGCAGATTTTGCAAGGTTTGCAACCTCACATTTTAGAAACACGTTTTTGTGCAGGGAAGGACTTGCTCTGATATCTCCCTCTTCCATTAATACATCACTCAGGGAGCTGAGAGCTGGAGGGTGATCTCTCCAAGGGAGATCTTGTCAGAGAATCCCAGAATCCCAGATTGTTTTGGGTGGGAAGGGGCCTCAAAGCCCATCCCCCCCACACCTCCCACTGTCCCAGGCTGCTCCAAGCCCTGTCCAGCCTGGTCTGGGACACTGCCAGGGATCCAGGGGCAGCCACAGCTGCTCTGGGCACCCTGTGCCAGGGCCTCCCCACCCTCACAGGGAGCAATTCCTTCCTGAGCCTTAACCTGAATCTCCCCTCTTTTAGTTTAAAGACATTCTCCCTTGTCCTACCACACTCTGCCCATGTAAAAAGTCTCTCTCCCTCTCTCCCTCTCTTTTATAAGCCCCTTTAAGGTCTTAATTTTGAGTTTGTTGTTTTAAATTAAATTGCCCACTATCTGCCAAGGCACCCTTCAGTTGTGCTTACTCTGTAAGTTTATCTGCCAGCATCCCCCTGAAGCTGTAGCTGTGAGAAATGAGTCTGGACAATATTTATATCATCATCTAGCAGTTAAATAACTCTGCAGGTGAGGCCCTGTGAGCAAACAGACCTGCTGTGCTGGAGAAAGCAGCCACAGGAGTCAGGACCACTGCAGATTTTGCTCTACATTCCACGTGTGTTTGGGCATTGGGAAGCAACATGCAGAAATGACACAAATATTCCTATTTCACCGATTTATGACACTTTTTACTTCATCAAAACCATTCTGTTGCTGAGCATAATGGGGAAGTGGCTGATTCCAGCTCTCCAGATGGAGACGTAGGGCTGGGTCAGAGCTTTGGGAAAGTGGAGGAAGAGAGAATCATTCGTGCAGTTCCCCATCTCCCTGGCCGGAGGGGCCGCAGGGACACCCTGCGATCCTGCCTTTATTTTAAGCCCCCTCGGACCCTCCTCGCTCCCTGCAGCCTCGGGTGTGCCCCCGGCACACTCAGCGCAGCATCGCCCGCGGCACCGCCTCCACCTGTGCCCCCACCTGTGCCCTCACACCCGCGTCTGGAATCCCATCCAAGAGCGGCGGGGAACCCCCCGAGCTCTCCCGCAGCTGGGCGGGGGGGTTTGTCCCTGGGAGCCGGCCCTGCCCGGCGCCACCTCTCCCGGAATGTCCCCGCTGTCCCGCAGGAGCTGGAGGAGCGGGGCCCGCGGGGCGCGCAGCTGCTCAAGCCCAGCTACGAGAAATTCGAGCTCCACCTCCGCGGCGAGGACGCGCTGCTCAAGAACTACGGGCTGCTGGCGTGCTTCAAAAAGGACCTGCACAAGGTGGAGACCTACCTGAAGGTGATGAGGTGCCGGCGCTACGGAGAGGGGAACTGCGCCCTCTGAGCCCGCCCCGCTCCTGCGAGAGGAAACTGGAGAATAAAACCCGCTACTGCCGACACGAGTCTGGCTTTT
>WEIT01013824.1:306-40828 GCA_013389985.1 Dryoscopus gambensis | reverse complement strand
GTAAAGAACTGTTATTCCTATTCCCATATCTTTGCCTGAGAGCCCCTTAATTTCAAAATTCTAATAATTCAGAGGGAGGGGGTTTACATTGTCCATTTCAAGGGAGGCTCCTGCCTTCCTTAGCTGACACCTGTCTTTTCAAACTAGGACAAAGTGTCTCTTACTTGAATATTGAAAGCTTGCAAAATAAATCTCTCTGTAACTTAACATAGTATAAACTCAAAGTTCATGATTTCAAATTAAATTCATTCAAATTAATTCTACGCTAATTCATTCAAATAAGTATTAGTCTATAGTTTTCATCTGAACAGGCCCTTTGAAGAATTTGAGCCTCAGTGGCTAGGTTTTGACAGAAGAGTCACTAATAGAATTTTTTTTCTCTTTAAAATAATGCAAGTAGTTAATATAACACTGCATCCTTTCATCCATTTTAATACACATCCTAATCTCAGTTTTACGAACATGTACAGCTGTACATGCTGAGACAAGTCCTATTGTTATAAACAAGTCTGGATATCAGCAAAAATTAATCCGCGTTTATTAATCCGCAGCTGGGAACAGGGGATGTTGGGCAGTCCACCATCCCGCTCGACAAAACAGATGAAAAAGTGATCCAACAACAGCCCTCGACCACACAAAGCTCACTCCCCTCACTCCAACACACCACCCAAAAAGCCCGCCCCCTTGCCACGAGGTCCCCTTTTTATATCCCAGTCCAATCTCCCAAAAGTCTTGGTCCCAAGTATCCGCTTCCTGTTTGTTCATCCTTTCCAGGGCTCCATGGGTCATGTAGTTCTCCCTCCTTAGGCGGCTACTGGGTCTGTGCTTTGATGTTGTGTCTCCTTTCTGCCTGCTGTCCGTCTCTCTTGTAGTTCCATGAAATACATAGTCCTCCTCTGGGGCAGCAGCCAAACCTGTATATTGCTTAGACATACTCAAACACTTTATTAGTTAACATATTTTGCATTGAACCGAATCCTTTTTAATGTTTATAACACTATTGACTACAATTTGTTCTATTTACAGCATATGTCTTAGGTGCAAATGAATATATGCAGCAACAATTCTTTTTACACATAAATCCAGTTTCAAGTTTAATTTAGAAGTTTTCTTCCTACAACTTTTTCCAGAAAACATATATGAAGTTGACTGAGAGATAGCTGATAAGGAAACCAGAGGTCAATACAGAAAAATCAATTTGATTGAAATATTAAAAATCATTAAAAATCATATATGCATTATATGTACGCCATATATTTTCCCATGTTCTATACTCTAAGTATCCAAGAAAACTTATCATTTTATCAAATATTTGAAGGCATTATTGTTATGGTTACTTGTCCTCTCCTGGTATGTTTCCTTCTCTTCGAGTATTGGCAGTTCTTCAATTATTGAGAGCAGCATTCATGGCAATGAGTGATCTGAACCTTTAAGCATAACTCTGATTGCTCCTCTTAATTATATATAGATATTATATATATATAGATATAATTATTGCATCTATGGAAAAAGACTTGCAGTTTCATGCAAGATGAGCCTAAGACACTAATTTATCTTTTAAAAGCAAAGCTCTAACAATTTAAGGCATTCAAAAGCATTAGGGATGTCTGCCTTTCCTGCCTAGAAAAAAAAATGCAGACATCACTCACGCTCCTTTTTGGACAGGCAAGAAGGCAGGCTCACTTCAAGACCTGGAAAGGTTATGGGCTGAATTCTCTAGGAAACCTTGGCCGAGCATGTGAAGACCAAGGTGTCAGGAACAACTCATATGGCTTTACCATGGGGAAACCACGCCTAAGCATCTGTTTGGCAGGGGTGGGACTGGTCAAAACTCTGTACCTCCAACCACTCCCCTGCAAACAAGGTGAAAATGATTGTGAGAGCCTTCTGAGGGGCTAAGCTGACAGCCAATCACCTTTTTTTAATAGATAAAATAATTCAGCTTTTAGCATAATATCATATGTTATTATAAAAGAGAGAGAAAACTGAAACTTGATTTGCAAGTTTATATTTCTGGTTTACAAGACCCAGTAACCACAGAGGTCGTATTTAAACTAATTAAGAATGTATATGTGAAGACCCCAATCCATTATATTGATCACTGCACTGCTATGACAAAGTTCCCCTTTATTAAAACCTGCTAAAAGTTCAGAAGCTATTTCAGATTCAGAACAAAGTCCCATCAAAAACTTTTTCAAGCTAAAGAGTAATGAAATAGAAAAGCTTGATTTCCCTCTCTTTTTTCCTGAAGTAGATAGAAAGCTGAAAGAAAAGCCTATCTTTTTTTTTTTTTGCCTCCTGTTACAAAGTCTCCTACAATATGCTAGTCTTGATGAAAACCTTTTATGCAGAAACCTTTTGTGGAGAAGTGCAAAAGAAAGTCCTTTCCCTCATCTTTCAAGATTAAGCATGGGTTTGAACTAGAATCAAAAATTGAGAAAATTCTTATCAGTGGGAATCATTAACTTCTTGATTCCATCACTAGTCCCTGTAATTTAGAGATTTCAATACAGCAGGAATTCCTGTCACATTTTGTCTGATCTTCAGAGCTACTGCAAAAGCAAAACCACTGTTTCAGAAAGTTCCACTTTGTTCTATGAATGAGCCTTTTCAGGTAACTTTGGAACAGGTGATCAGAACATAAGACAATTAAATTCTGTTCATTGTATAACATGGGTAACTAAAAAAAAAAATGAACTATTAGTAAGGAAAGATAGTCTTATCTGAGAAAGTATTTTTCTAATGGACTTTTGGAATAAAATCATCAGTAAAAATTTGGACATCTGAAGATGTGTCAGTACCTCAGCTCATTTCAAGAACCTCCTCACCTCCAGAATGATGCAATCTACAAGAAATCTCTTTCATATTTTTACTTTCTAGGGAGTTGCACTAAAATGTATATATTTAAGTAATAGTTTATCAAATTTTATATAGAATCTGCATAATGCATTAAAGGAAAACCATTTTTTTAATCATATATAACTCAGCAATGCACTCATGTATAGACCTGATTTATAAGAAAGTGGCATTACTTATAGACTTTGTCTATATTACTTATAAACTTTTTATCCATATATTTGATTTTTTGGCACTTTATTAATCTATTTGTCTATTCATCTATTCATTGAAAATATTTAGTTTGATTATACATCTCAGTGTATTTCAGATATCAAAAATGTTATGTCAAATAGCAATTCCACTGATAGGTTGCACATTGTTGTGCAGAAAATAAGTTTGACTTATTTCATACAGACAGAACATCTCAAATTAGACAGTGGAGGCAAATTAATATCTACAAGTTTCCTGCATCCCATATCTTTCCATGGGATGTTTCCTGCCTTCAGGCTCTGCTTGGTACATGGTACTCTTAGCATCTGACACATCCTTCTCTGACATTTCATGGAGTAGTTGCACATCAGCAGCACACTCTTATGGGGACTACTGCCATTCTCATCACCTTCAGGGCCAAGCAGGGCCTTGTGCTGCATGTGGAGTTACTCAGGTCCTTGGCCTGTCTTTGTTCCTCTACTCCTTACCAGGCCTGAGTGGCTGTGGTGATATAACAACCAAGCACAGCCTAAGCAGTATTCAAATTCTAAAACTTGGAAGATTATTTGGTCACGTTGCAGGCACAGGGCACTCAGGGTATGAGGAATATTCTTGGAGGCTTGGGAGCAGGAAGGGCCAGTGCTTCAGCTGTGAGGCAGGAGCAATTCCCATGAAGAAATGTCTAGCTCGTTTTAGAAAGGACCTAAAAGGAAAAGAATTGAGGCAAAGTGCTCTGAACCAAGGGACTCAGGAAATCAGGATGGCTTCCTGGGGCACATGATGAACGTGACAGAGATTGCCACAGCTGGTGCAACTGTCTGGAAGGAGCCATCTACCTCTTCTTGATCCCAGACTCTGTCTGAAAAATGGAAACAATAATATTGCCCTATAAATGTTTGACAAGTGCATAATATCTGACAGATACTTGGAAATCATGCCACAATTATAACAAAAGAAGAAAGTGCTTCTAATGGTGAAGAGTGTTTCCTTTTCTGAGTTGTCAAACCTATTTAGGTCTTAGATACACTAAGTCATTAGGAGTCCTATGTCTCCTTCTCTGTCTGCATGTTTGGTTTTCATCTGAAAAACGGCATGAGACAGTGGACTTTTGGTAAATATATATGACTACTTAGAATGTCAGTGGATTTGGAACTGGGAAGAACTCTCCACAGAGAACTTACCATGTGCCATTCAGGAGCTTAGAACACTCTTGTACATGTCAGAGGTGATCATATGGCTCAGCTTTGAGATATTTTGGGGAGAAAGTGACAGCCATAGTAAGGCTGGGCTCCCCAATTTACTTTTTTTTTCCCCCCCAGCTAGTGCAAAAGAAAAGATAGGAAGCAAGATAATCTTTAACCCAAATCTTGAAACACAAAGACTTTCAAAGGAACAATGACAATTGTGATGAGTACTGAGAATACACAGATTTATTTCAATGACTCACTTCCTGGCACACTGAAAGGAATTATTCCTGTCAGGAAAGATCAAACAACTTTTTATAGAGAACGATAGAAGGCAAATACAAAAAAAAAAAAAAATTGCCTTGCAAAGTAGTGTATCAGGGTGTTCCTCTCCCCACAGCAGTTAGAAAAGCACTCCAGGAGCCAGGAAAAAAGCACCTGTCTTTAGTAAAAAAAAAAACCCAAACATTTTCTTTGGATAGTTAAATAATTAAATTAAGTAACAGTAACTATGCTCTTAAAAAAAATCATGTTACCAGTGGATATTTCCCACACAGTACACTGAGATTTATAAGAAGCAGCTGACGTCTAGGTTAATATAGCAAATACTAACTCAATGACATAAAAGTTCCTTCTTTGCATCTCATAGAAGTACTGTATATTGTGACATCTGAAAGAAATATCATAAATTGAATTAGTTACAAATTTGCATTGTTGCTGTGCATGTGGCTGTGGCTACAGCCCCCACACCAACCAATTCCTGGTGGATGAGCACACAGGGATCTGGAGTCTAGCATCCTGGTCACTGAGAGTTCCCATGCCTCCCCAGGAACTGTTTTTGCATAGGTTCAAGGTTCCCCCACCCAGTTTTATGTATACCCTTATGTTTATGCATATACCATATGGAATATATATGATCTCTGGAAAGTTCTGTTAAGTTTGATATTTCATTTGTTCATTCAAATAGGACCCTCCCCTGAGTTTGTCCCATTGGATGTCCCCCCCCACCGTCACTTCCCAATTTACAAAACACCATTGGTTGTAATCCTTTATCCTGCCTCTTCTGGCTCCCAGAAAAAAGGGGGCTGGAAAGCGCCCAAGTCCATCTTCGTCTGCCTGTTCTAGTAAAGTTCTGAAGTTGCAGAAGGATCCCTCTCTGTCTCCTGCCTTTATCGACGCTATTTTCACATCGGTTTGCAGCCTGCTCACTGCGAGAGAGGCAGCGCCTGTTCTGTTATTCTGTACTAGATCCATGCCCACTACGTCTGTATCAAGGGTCCGTGAGGAGACACCTCCAACAGCCAGGCGTGGTGCAGTCTCCGGGCAACTGCGGCCTGCGTCATTGCATGTCAAATTTTTCAGTTTAAAAAGTCATGATTTATTAAACAATCTCTTAGTAAAATTGTCACTGAATTTTCTGGATAAAAAAATTTATGACTGTTAAAGATTTATAACTTTTTAAAATCTATTTTGTGGTCTTCAGAAGAAAAATACTTTCAATATTAAAATATAAATGAATTTACTAAGTGAGAAATAAAAGCCAAAGCTGAGAAGAAATGTTTTAGGAATCACTGAAGCAGAATGTTTTGATTAATCTTACAGATGTTTTTCTTTCTTGCACTTTCATTATGACATATTTCTCATATATTTAGTGTTTCTTTCCAATTCAGAAAAAAGCAATTTAGTTCTTTAAAAGTGGATGACTAATGTCATTATAAATGCTCTAATATTTTTCCAGATAGTTGCATGAAGCTAGAATCATGTAAGGAGAGAAGCTGCAGATGGGTACTTGAAAGAGCTCTGCATGTCTACCTTTAGGAAACTGAATCCTGCTTTTCGAGACCCTGTAAAACAAAATTACTTGATGAACATATGTAAACACATCTTCACATTCAACCATACCACTTCTTTTGACTTTTGTTAGCTTGTTCTCAGAAACCAAGTGTAAAGCTCCACTCTCCTTAAGTCTAATGCTAAATAAACAAGGGAATTTGCATAAAGATTACCTACTTCTACTCTGATCAAGTTACAAGAATGTTTCAGCTGTTTGATTGCTTTTAATAATTTCATTATATTGATTATATTGTTTTGATGGGTAGGACATGAAACTGAAAATTTTAACAACACATTTATGTATCACATGTATTATTTGTTACAAAGTAAGAGGAAAAATCAAAAGGAATTAAAGAGAAAAGCTAAATGCTTCTAAAGAGTGTTGCTCTGAATTTAGATGTCATATCTATCCACAATTTAATATTATTAAATACAAAATTTGAATACGCAAGGAAATCAGCTACTGGACCTTTCTTTGCTGTTTATACTGTTTAAAAGCAGTAAAAATATTTGCACTAAATTAAGTAAAAAAAACCCCAAACTAAATAACTGGCATTTTTTCTGCTTTGTGGTTAGTGTTCTGATTCTCAGTTCATAAACTACGTTTTCCTTATGAGTATCTGAAATTAAAATTGGAACACTTTAAAAAACTATTTTATGCTTACATTAATGCTTGCAACAAAGGAAGACTGCCTGAGACCAATATTTATATTTCAACTACAGCAAAGTAGAATGAAACACAAATACAACTTTAACTGTAGAAACTTGTTTTCATTTTATCCTTAAAGCTACTTTGTTTTAAGTAGCATATCTTTTCAAGGATTTATCTAACCCCAATTTTTAACAGATCCTTTCTTGGATAGATATGTGTTTCAACTACAGATATGGACACGCATATACTGAATCAGCAAAACATCTACTGCCAGTGCAATCAGAAAGAGTTAGAACAGTATCCTCACAATAACTCTCTCACTCGGGAGAATAACGTAATTGCAGAAACCAGCATTATAGGTTGTCAGAGCTAGAGAAAATATGAAAACCATGAACAAAATATGCAGAATTTGTTAAATTTTTTTTCTTCCCATTCCCTGGAAAAAGAAAAATATTTAAACCCTTAATTTTTTTTCTTGACTTGAACAGTTTCAGAGAATCCAGTGAATTACGCACTAAAAAATGAAGTGCATCCTCCACATTAGTTTCATTCAAATTAATGATTGCTCTGAACGAAAATCCCAGATCTTAAAATATATTTATCTTCAGTTTACATAGAATTGCAACTTGACAATGTAGTTTCTAATCTCTATCACAGGCCAACCCACCATTTTGTATCCTACCTTTTAGCAGCTTTGGACAAATGAGAACATAGCACAACTTTGTAGGGCTAATTTATTTTGCAAACAGTACAATACTGATATATTCAGAGACCTTCTCTAGTTCTGAACTAATAACAAAATGAGATATGTATTTCCAAACAAATAAACTTTTTTTTGTAACTATAGTGCCTTTCCAGTCAGAAAAGCATAGTTCCAAGCCTACTAGCATTTATGACAGGCTTGACATATTATTAAAAATAACAAAAAGTCTTGAGTGTTGTAGTAAAAGGGTAAATGTTTGACAATATGCAATATTATATCTATAATGACAAACAAATGGTTCTAAAAATGTACTGGAACTGAACTAACTTGTTGAAGAAGTTGAAGGTCGGTTTCAGACAAGGGACTTGGTAAATGAAAGCAGTCACATTGCCCACAGAGTTGCCCTGTCATACGGAGTACGTCAATCCAGCACTCAAACACTTCTTTTCCAACAGCATGCATCCTTGATCTGTCAGGAATGTGACACACTCTATTAGAGGAGGATACTGGTAAGTGTCTTCACAGAGCAAGTTCTGCTGAGCAGCCTGCAGAAGTGTCACATTTTGTTAGAACTGCTACCCTGTCCTCATGTCTCATTATGCATGGAATATTGTACTGGAGGGTATCGCTTAATGAAATTAATGCTGAAAATGAAACAAAACCCGAGATGATTGCATGACAATGACACAATACGTCTGCCCACTTTAGAACATGTTACAAAATGAAGGTACATCTCTCATTATTTCAACTGGCTTCACTGTATTGTAATTGTTTTTGATGTACTTGCAAATCACTTTAAATGGCTGCAGAAGGAACATTTTACTTTTGTTGTTTAATTTATGCAAACATGTCTGAATTTACTATTCTCCTTTCCTTCTCCTTTATATTTCTCTGTCTTGTTAACCTCCTATTGTGACTTTTTAGACAAAGGTTTCTTCCAGTGTTTACGTTCCTCAATTTGTCTATGCTGGCTTGAATAATCTAAGTCTAAAATGCTTTGGAACCCACTGCTACTACTCACAATATACTAAAAACTAACAACAGAAAACAAAGGAGAATATAATACAAAATATAGGAATTAAGAGTCCACAATACAGTTCCAGTCACACTAGAGTTGTTCTACCTGAATATTCTGCATGGCTGTTTCAGAGTCTGTAATTCTTGAAAGAAGGATCTGTCACAGAGGTTGTCTGCTAGATCGTATCTAAGACAACATTCAGGCTGACTTTAGTAATGTCAGAGTGTGTTACTAGAGTTCCTGAACAAAGTGGCCTTCATCAACAATGGCTACTCTTTGCAGCATTTAGGCAAGGAAGTGTCCTCCAGCACTTTAATGTTGCACCTTTAATGCAACAGAGGGATTCTGGGGGAGTACAAGGGAATCCACCAGCCGCACAAAATGGCTTGATTTGTACAGTCTTTCTAAATGACAATTCCTACTGCTCTTGGATTAAAACACAGGGCAAAATGAACCATTGGTTTGACTTGAGAGAGGATTTCTTGTGTTCTTGTGAAACCCAAATTCACCCAAATAATGTCCTCTTTCCTCTACCCCACACTAAATTTGAAAGACTGTATGGGAAAGACAAGCATAGAGACTTTCTCTTGAAAATGCAGCACTCAAGTGCTAAGCAGAAGTGATTTACAAGATAAAAGGGATCTTGACTTCACAGTGTAGTGCTTAAAACAGTTTGTCAGGCTGTGGAGCCCTGGATCATGCTCCCTGTTTTGTGTCCTACATTTATGAGTCATTGATTTTAAAACACCCATAGTAGTTTAGACGAGTGTTTCCCATCTGGATTTCATAGCCACTAGGATGGTTAATAATGCTTTGGGGCCTTTAGTTATGAAGAGGTGCAATGAAGTATTCTGGGACTGTTGTTAAATAACTATATAGGTTCTTTAAGTTTTAAACTTGGATCCTACATGGCTCAGTCCTATAGAGATAATAATTTATGATAGTCATAATCTTTGTTATCATCATGCAATTCATTTCATTTTCCCCTTAGCTCAGCACTCATGATTATAACTTTATAAAAATAATTTTAGTCAGTATTCTGCAGGACCTTGATTCACAAGGGCATACAGGGATGGGGAGGAGGATGTAATATAAGAATTCCAGCTATATTTTCCTTTGTTGTTTAGCTCTCTTCCTTTTCTATTCAGTCAAGATATGTATTCTGCTGGATGTTTTTTCTCTGTTTGTCTTAGGTAAAATGGGAGGAAAGTAATTTCACAGTGTACAGTGTATTTTCATGTGTTGTTTTTCAGGTAATGAATGAAGTTATGCACACTTGGCATTTATTCAGCTTGCTCATATGTGTTGGATTGTACTTTTTGAATAATTCATTATGCTCCTTACACTCCTGTAGACACGTTGGAGTATGTAAGGGAGTCTGCAGAGAGACGTGCAACTGTTGACAAGTTGCAATCATCTGAGCAGAGGTTATGAAAAAACTGAGCCTCTAGTAAACTAAACAGGTAAAAATGGTGCAGAAATGCAAGATCTTTGCTATAAAAGCTATACATCAAGGGACTCACAATATGAAAATTTCATGATGTAATTCTGTTAAACAGAAAGGTCATAAAAGATTAGAAGATGGCACTACAGAAACACTACACTACAATTGTTAAACCAGTGCCTCTCAACGACAGCCTTTTTTTAATCAGAAAGATAATTACTGTTCTAAAAATACAAAAATTATCTTGTGCAATGCTGGAAAAATGGTTTTCGTCTAAATCATGAAAAAACTAAACTTAGCACGGGATGCTCAAATTTTATTTTTTGCATTTTTCCATTTCAATTTCTTCATTGCCTGTATGTGAACACATACTGTTTCATGAACTACTTGCTCATATCCTACAGACCATTGATAATACAGAGACCATGGGTTGAGAAATAGCCTTAGATTTGGCTACTCCTACACCTTCTTTCATTAGTCCTACTCAGATAAAGTGCTACAAGTAACACTAGCTGCTATAAATCTATAGGAGTTATTCTGGTTTTTGCTAGAAGCTGTCTGATGAAGCAAGGGACCAAGATCAGTGTTCTGCTGAATTGGTATTGTATACTGCCCATCTTCACACAGATACGCAAATACACATGCAGGTATTTCACAATGTTTTCTCTCGAGTTTTGATGGAAGCTGATTAGTTAAATAGGTGTTCTCTGTGGCTTGGTCCTAAGACATTAATGGTCTCTTTGAAGGTGCTAAGGGCTTAAAAGATGCAAAATGCATTCATATCATATCACAGCTGATCCCGTGTCTAGAAGTGTATTTCTTCAACCATGAAATCTGGGATTTTTCTTGCAGACTTCATTGGAAACTGAACTGTATTTTTATATCAAAGTAAGGAGGGTTAGCAGAAAGATTGACATTCATGTGAATTCATAGATGACTGGAAACTAATAATTATTTCATTCTATACTCAATATATTATGAGATGGACTTTTGTACTGTTTTAACCATTGTGCAAGAAATAGCATGACATGAGGGAAATATTCCCTGTTAAAATCCCCACAGAGCTCATTATAAAGATGAAGTGATTACAATACTGAAAAAAGAATGAAAAATTAGTCTGAAAACAAAAGTGAATATCACATGGGGTTTGGCCTTATGTTTTAGGGCTTTTTTTAGTATGCTTTTGTTTCATTGTATTTTGACATTTTTGTTACTTGGTCATCACTGGAAATTTATTTGAGGCACCAGAGAAGATTTGGAAAACAGCAGAAAGGCTGAGAGAAGTGTCATAGAACTCAAAGGCTTGAACTGATGTTTTTTGTGGGAAAGTGGATTTTCATGTTGCTCTTCAGTGAAACTTTTATTTGGTAATTCTATAAAACATGATCCTTACTGCAGTCGCAATGTCAAAATATGAGAAAAAAAAAGAAAAACAAAATAAAAGTCCTGCAGAATTTTCCAAACACAAAACTACATCTCAGGTGGTAAGGGCAAAGTATTTATAAGATTTTTATTGCTGTTTGTGACTTTTGTTATGAAGTCTTGGACAATGGGCTCTAGGTGACCCTGATTGAGCAGAGGGGTTACACAAGATCACCTTCAGAGGCCCCTTACGACCTCAATTTTTCTGTGATTCTGTGGTTAAGAACTTTAACCACATTTGTGTTTGACACAAGTCAATGAACTATAGATTTTTTTTTTTTTTTTTCTTTAGTTAACTGTAAGGACAATTCAGAGGGAAATCAAATTTGTGTCATTCACTCTGTTTCTTCAGAAAGATGTGAGTACCTGGGGAATGTAGCTGGACTTGTGAAGATGCCTTTCAGTTCCATAAGAAATGGAGTTTGGTATGATACAAAAAAATTTTTTCACTCCAGCAAAATAGTGAAGTATTATTCAACGAAGCAAAATGGTTTATAAAGTCCAGAGCTTCCCTATCACATTCTCTTGCTTCAAACTCTTATAATGGCTTTTACATAAAGTGATTCCTGAATTGCAGCAACGAAGGAGAGAGGAAAAACAGTCTTACAATGCATTCATAAGATCTTTGGAAGGCAACACAACCTTCATCTGCCTTCCTCTATATTAGTGTCAACTTTTGTAGGCCAAATGAATTCACATACTTTTGTTATCATAATGATTGTTCAAGATACTTTGATCATGAATATATTTTTATACATATATATTTATATATGCATTTAATGACCATGTGAAAAAAAAGTAAAAACATTTTGACAAAAATTATCAACTATGAGAATGTTTTGCTCATTTACGAGTGTTTTTTATTAATTTCATTTGAAATTGTTTATTACATTGCATTACAGTCATTTAGTTATGAATGAAGATTTTATTATGCTTAGTCACATCTATATCCAAGTGTATTTTTTATTTCCTATCAAAATTAATTCCCTTTAATCATTAAGTAAAACCATTACAAATAAGATCAATTTGTATTGACATATTAAGAATGTATTCTGTGTAATGTAGCAGCATATTCAGGCACAGCATCACCAGCCTACCGACGGAGATGATTGTCCCAATCTACTCTGCCCTGCTACAGCCTCACCTTGAATGTTGTTTTGAGCACCACAATATAAAAAAGACATGAAGCTCTTGGAGAGCATCCAAAGGAGGGCAACAAAGATGGTGAAGGGCCCTGAGGGGAAGCCAAATGAGGAGCGGCTGAGGTCACTTGGTCTGTTCAGCCTGGAAGAGACTGAAGAGAGACCTCATTGCGGTCTACAACTTCCTCATGAGGGGAAGAGGAGGAGTGGACATCTCTTTTCTGTGGTAACCAGTGACAGGACCAGAGGGAATNTTTTTATACATATATATTTATATATGCATTTAATGACCATGTGAAAAAAAAGTAAAAACATTTTGACAAAAATTATCAACTATGAGAATGTTTTGCTCATTTACGAGTGTTTTTTATTAATTTCATTTGAAATTGTTTATTACATTGCATTACAGTCATTTAGTTATGAATGAAGATTTTATTATGCTTAGTCACATCTATATCCAAGTGTATTTTTTATTTCCTATCAAAATTAATTCCCTTTAATNTGGTCTGTTCAGCCTGGAAGAGACTGAAGAGAGACCTCATTGTGGTCTACAACTTCCTCATGAGGGGAAGAGGAGGAGTGGACATCTCTTTTCTGTGGTAACCAGTGACAGGACCAGAGGGAATGGCCTGAAGTTGTGTCAGGGGAGGTTTAGGTTGGATGTTAGAAAAAGGTTGTCTACCCAGAGAAGAAGCTGGGCACTGGAACAGGCTCCCCAGGGAAGTGGTCACAGCACCGGCCTGACAGAGTTCAAGAAGCATTTGGACAATGTTCTCAAGCACATGGTCTGACTCTTGGGATGTCCTGTGTTGGACCAAGACTTGGACTCAATGATCCTTATGGGTCTCTTTGAAATCAGCAGATTCTGTAATTCTCTCATATTAACACCAAAATACAAGTATTGAAAGATTTTATGTAAATGCAAGCCATATACTGTTAGGGTCAGATTCAGTTGACCAAACATAGCCCTCAAGTGCCATTTGAGCTTCTTTGGGATATTCCTCCTGGTCTACAGACACTTCTTTGAAAGTGCATAAGCTATCCATAGATCTCACATCAGCTAACCCTGTGTAGATAGCTGAAAGGCCCATGAGTATTCAAAATGGTACTTGGTGCCTGTGTACAGGCACTCAAATCCTATTCTAAAGTTATTATTCACTTAAGCACCTATCTTTCCATATTTCATCAGCTGGGTCATTCTGTAGACTACTGGCTGTAAAGCAGTTGAAAAGACATTGGTGATTGACACCACTTGAAATATCATACTTTATTCTATTCATCTGTTACTCTTGTAAAGGACTTCAGGAGACCTTGTGTAAGATTTGTCAGTGTGTGTGACATCTCAAAAGACACTGAGAGTCCTTGAGTGGGCACCGGAATCAAGACTGAAATCTTCTAAAAATACAGTGGCATCTTGGATGCTAGCTTACAAGTGGACACCTAAATGTGGGTGTCTAAGTCTTTGCAGCTTGTCCACATTGAGAGTTGTCTTACTTTCACTATAAAGGAGAGCATAAGACAGCTGTTTCAAAATTGAAGACATTACATTTAATGTCCCTACAGTGCGTGGTGTTTGTGTTACTGTTGTGCAGCCATTGGCTATCAAGTCCCTGTGAATTGAAAACAGAGCACCAGCTCACACTACACAAAATTATCCTTAAGACAAAAATTATAGTAAGATGAAAAATAAAACATAATCAAAACTGTTGTTTAAACTATCTCTTTTGCAGAAGAAAACTTCCTTGTAATGCAGTCTAAACGGAGATACTGTTAATTACAGATCCAAGACTACAAGAAGCATTAAACATAGAGACCTTCTCAATTACTTTACAAGAAACTTCTCAATCACTTTGCCTAGAACTCCCTATTTGTATCTCATGGCATTTGTGCTTAACAGCATCTTGTATCTGTTGGATTAAATGCAAAAATAATTCTTTCCTTTTTTTATTTTGACTTATCAAAATATGACATTTAATTTATCAATTCGTATTTTGAATTTTTTGTGCAATTTGAAGTAGATAGAAATGTGAATCTTTTTAGTCACCACTTTATATGCACCACAACAACTAAAGTATCGTAAGTACCTGCAGCTGTTTTGTTGCAGATGGCTACAGTCAGCATCAGGGTTTTTTTACTACTAGCGAGTGCACAGCACTTGATTCAATGGCCCAATTAAAAAAAAATAAAAAACAACCAAACACAGACCATTTTAGAAGCTACGCTTTGTCTTTTCTTTCGCCTTATAATCGCCATATAGCTTCGTTGTATTATTTCCTCATGTTAGCTAAGATTTTTTGGTATTGGTATTTTTCAAGACTCCTGCTTGATAGTTTTTAAATCAGCATTGTATGTGCCTCCTGCAGAGATTCTCTCCTCTGAAGGGAAGTTATGCTGATATTCTTAAGACTTCGTTTCACAGCTTGAAAAAACCTACAGACATTTCAATCTTGTTCAGAGAAGAGCTGGGAATCAGGAAAGTAATAATCATTTTAGATTTTTTCCAAGCACACTATAAACCTAAAAATGATCCCTTTGCTCTGAAACACCAGAAAATTAGTCCATGCTTACTCAACTTCAACCCCATTCCACTTGGAAGCAAGGTGGGACTCAAGAGATTATGAGAGCTTGCTCTACAGCCTTCTTAAAAAATAGTCTGTAGTCAGCTGTAGATCAGTAATGAGAATTAAAGGTGATCAAAACTATATTGTCCTCATAACTTTTTAAAATAAAGTTTGATAAACAACTGCCTATAAAACTGTGTATCTTAGTTCTATCTTTCTAGCTTCAACAACATCTTTTATAATAATTTTAAATTTTTTGTGAGAATTCAATTATTACTCCCCCTTCCACCCAGCAGATGAACTAACCTAACATAGGAAGAAATCAAAATCAGGACTCCATTATAAAAGCTACCATAACAAATTTGGGAAGAGCTACTTTAAAAAAAACTTTCACTTGGGAAAATTTGGTCCTCCTTTGAGTTGGATTTTTGAAAAATGACCTCCAGAGCTCCTTTGCAAGTAAATAGTTGACGCGGTGCAGTGGTAGATGGTAAAGCTGCCGCATCCTTCCCAAAAGCCTCCCTGGAATGGGTTACTTCGGTGGTGCCACTCCGACCCACTGGCAGACAGGCTCTCTCACCCATGCAGACAGAGACACAAACACACACACACACAGCTTAATCAGCTCACAGGCATCGCCGGAGGAAAACAGTTGAAAGAGGTCCTTTGGGTAGAGTTCTGAGGGGTTTATTTGTAATCCACAGCAGAGAAGTCCAATCATGAAGACTCAGGATTAAGGGTGGAGATAGACTTATATAGGGGAACACGATTGGGGTATGCAGAGCACCAATAACCAATCATGTGAAGGTCTCTCCAATCCACCGGGGTGGAAAGAAGGTAGAGTGATAGGACAACATCCAATGGGAGGAAGGAAGGGGCGGAGTGGAAAACTGGGAGTCAATAAGGTAACAAGGAAAGAAGAATTTACTAGACCAAAACCTTATAAGGGGTAAAAGAGGTGTAAGGCCAATGGGCCAACCAGAGAGCCCAAATGTACATAAAACTACAAGGCCTGCTGGGAGGCTTTCTTGCTCACCCTAACTTCGAGTGGTTTTAAACCTTGGAGCTATCCCACCAACAGACTTCCATTGCTCCAGAGCTTTTTGGCTCTGCAACATCCACCATTGCTGGCTCAACCGCTGCAACAAATAATCCTATGAATCAGTGATTCTAAAGCCTGTTTTACCTTTCAAGGGGTTTGTGGCTTAATTGAACATAGATCACAAGAGCCTATCCTGGAAATAAAGTAAGGATCAGAGCAAAACAAGACAAACTACATCATGCAATGGTCCTCACATGCAAATCAGAGAGAATGAATACAAGGAAAGTGAGCTATAAAACTAATTTGTTCAGCTGGAAAATTGTCAGTAACTGTTCCCTGCTTAATTCAGGGCTTATGCACAGTTGAAAGAAGGGCAGACTTGAGTGCAAAGTCTTGTCACAGGACTAGTGAGAGCTGTCAGGCTTGTTATTTCACTGACAAATCCACTGAAACTCAAGACTACTACTTGCAAATATGTAAGTGCCCTGGCAGACACTGCTTTTATAATTGGCTGTCCTTAGTACAGGCGTTTAGTAACTTCTTTAATGTTGTGCGCGTTAGAAACTGGGCATGATAAAGGGAGATTATTTTCCCTTCTCCTCATATCATTCTTGTACCAGTCTTCTTTACTCAGAAATGGACAGTTCAAAAATCCTTCAGACCCAGAAAGTAAGACCTAACTTTGATTTAGTCTGCCCTTGGAATTTCAAAACATAATGAATGTAATAGAAATGGTTTTTTTTCCTTTGAAGTACCTATCATTGTTATGCTCTTTTACTCTCCAGGACATAGTTTACTATCTTGCACAACAATACTAAACCTCATTGATCTGCTTGCATTATATCTTCCCATCACTGTCTAGTTAGGAGTAAACCATATAATTTCATTCAGTAGGAGCAGACTGTTACTTGAACGTGCTTCTCTGAAATTGTTATGGGTGCTTGAGTGATAATGATTGGATGACCTACCTACACTCTAATAATGAACAGACTATAGAAAGTAATACAGCATATTAAATTGAAGTTATAAATCTCTTTCTATTACTACTGTCTTCCTCAACACTAATGGAAAGTTCAGCTTTTAATGGCAGCTTAAATAAGAACTGGAAAATGATGAAGCAGGCAGGATTAACTGAAAGCCCAGGAGATATGGCTGTTGCTGGTCTGCCTCTTCTCTGTTGGTCTCCTGGACTCACCTTACAGTTCATCTGTGCATTCACCCTTCATTTAAATTGCATATTCATGGCAGATTTGGATCAAGTTTTTAGGCTTTTTTTGATGAGATTAATTTTCTACAAACTTCAGGGGCCATTCTTTTGTTGACATTACATGTTTGTGTATAAAACTCAGAATTTCCATTTAGGATACTTGCTCACTCTGTAACTATGACAAATCAGCAGTGCCAGACCAAAAGCTTTGTCTCTCAAAAAAGAAAAGGTTGTGGCAGTTCTCTGTCCAATACAAAACGGTGTTTCTATCTTTTCCTTTAACCTCAGATGCATAAACTCTCATAAAAACTTAATGTTCTTGCATTTACACTGAATAATATCCCATCTGATGTGCATATAAATTAACTCTGAGAAAAAAATATCAATTTGTGAAGTTTAAAAGAAACAGCTATAATCAAGGCTGTCAGTTTACTATTTTATAGAAGTGTTTCTGACCTTTTTTTTTCTCCCCTGGGTTAACTTGGCTTTGGTAATAAGAAAGAAAGGTTTTTGTTGCCTTATTAAACTCTTTTGTTTTAGTATATTGACTTAAGGTTTAACACCAACAGTCAAGGTAGAAGTTAATTACTATTCAGTACTTTTAATTGCAAGCTACAGTTCAAATACTTCAGGACAAGGTAAAGCAAATAACACTTGTCACCAGTAATTACAGCCAGTTCTCACCACCCCACCTTAAAGGCACTGAGCTGATGCTTTTTTAAGAGGTCACAGAAGATAAATGACTGAAAAGATCATACTTCTCAAACATCCAAATAATACTTCACTGTGATAAATCTCTTCTTTATCTGCAACTATGCTTGTGTTCACCATTAAAATTAAGACCAAAAAAAAAGCCTTTCTATTCTTCTGTTGCTGTGCATTCCAGGAAGTGTCCAAGTAACTTACTTTTGCTTACTGTGTAATATTCACATACCTCACCAAGGTCTGCGTTTAGGAATAAGTTGATGGTTGCGATTCTTTTCTTTTTAACAAACTCCCATAAAGACCTAGAAGGCAAAGTATATCCTTGTAAGAAAAATACACAAGAGAAAAATAAACAGAAAGCTGTATAAAATTAAATGGTGAAAGGGAGACTGGCATAGTTTCTAAAATTCACAGATACCTCTTTTTCTCCTATGCAGCATATGTGAAAAACATAAGCAAGTAAATGGAAGAAGAAAATTTGCATCAAGCTGTTTCTTAATTGAGCTCTAATGGATCCCCTTCGAGACTCATCATAACAGAGAAATTCATATGTAGTCTGATTTGCATCTGTGCATTGAACTGGCTCACAGGTGTTTACCTTTGCTGTCTAGCAAAAACAGACAGTTTTTATTACTGGCTGGTAATCTAAATCTTCCTCTCATCTTTTCTAAGCAACACAGCCCAAAGCTTTAAAAGTAAGTTTGCTGATAACTCTCTGTGAAACATATTTCCCTTTAATATCTGCACCTAAGAAATACAGTTTTTAACCTTTCTTCACAAAGTTTCTATGATGTATAGGTGAGTTGGATAGTTAAGAGTAGAAAACAGAAAACCAAACAATATCTGTGCTAAACAGTCCCCTACCATCACCACCAGCTTTAGCTGCTTACTAGTGATTATAAATTGTCACTGGCAGAATTAAGTTGAGTGTGTGGTTTTAAGGCCAGTGTCCAGTGAAACAGAGAACATGGTAAATTCACATCTGCCATGTATTTGCCATTTTGTTGCATGTGCGGGTGTGTGTTCATTGCACACACAGTAATGTGTATGGTTCTTGAAATAGACTGATCTGAAGAATGTTCATCCTGTTGAGACATGAAATACAGCAAAAGTGGTAGGTGGAGCCGATATTGTCATTGAAACCATTATGTGCCTAACGAGAGTACTTTTCTTTTGTATGCTGAACTTCCCTTACGTAATGACAAGAAACTACATGAACTGCCCAGAACTATTGGCACCTTCCTATGAGGTTCTTAGTCGACTTTGTTCAGATCATTCAAGTAAGGTATGGTCTGCTAGGGCAAGCTCTTAAATGCTGCTCTACATAAAAAGAAACCTACCTAGCTTTTGGGCTGGTCAGTGCTCATTCTCCTGGGTCATTTCTTTCCTGTGAACTTTCGCTGGCCCCTACTGCTCAGCTGTACTGAGAGAGGAGTTAGTTGCAAGCCAGTTTAAAAGGAGAAATAGGACATATGGGCAGCTTTAGAACCAAAATGTCCTCTTCTTATATGAGGTCTTTTGAGTACTTTTCTTCAAGCTTCATCATCTAACTTTACTTTGAGATGATTAGGTACCTGAAATGTTCAAATCTACAGTTAATACTTTGTTTGAAAGGAACTAACTTCGGTCAGTCAAATAATCCCTATGAAAGTCTTTTCAATACAAACATAAATTGAACGTTCAGAAGAATTGCTATACTAAATTCATTTCATAAATGTAGGACTAACAGTGATTTGGAGTTGTGGAGTTCTTAATATATATATATAGGTATATATATAGGTGTATCTATATATAGCTAATATTAAATATATCATATCTATATATGCCTTTGATTTTCTCAAAGTTTTCCATCAAAAAAAGAAAAATTGTGCAGAATTGTCTGGGGTCAGATTACCAGGGAAGAGCACATTTGAAAGTGTGGAGAGAAAGGGAATCTTTGTTTACCTAGGCATTTCAACTGTAATTTTGTTAGAGATGCAGAAGATGCTTATATGTTAAGCAGGAAGTATTTAAGTTAATCAGTTTATTGAAAGAGTTTTCTTCAAATGGATTGTCAAAAGCAAATAATAATGTGTTTTAACTGCAGTGGGAAAAGCAAATAATAATGTGTTTTAACTGCAGTGGACAGCTAGCAGTCATAAGTCTGAAGAGTCCAAGTATTGAATCCCATGAATACTTTTCATTTAAGTGAAAAGAAAATCACAGAAATGGAGATGCAAGCCAGAAGTTTGAAACTAAATTATGTGATTGCAAGAATTGTGAGAACTTACTTTCATCACAAATAAACAAGGGTGCTGAAGGTGCTAGCCCCAAATCCTGGCAGTAATCAAAGTAAAGTGTGTATCAGGTACTTCTAAGGATATATTATAATGCCTCTACCAATTCAATCCTTAGATAAAAGATATCAGATTCATTGTTTTCTTAGTGACTGAAGTACACTCAAAAAGACAACTTTCACTTTCAATAATGTGTACCACAAACATGTTTTTAGAGACCTAAAAGTATCTTGTTTCTCTTTCATCTTCCTGGCTTTTTATATAGAGACAACCATGCATAAATTATAAAAACTTGGACATATATCAGATTAAGAGAAGGAAGAGATCCTTGAAAAATAACAGGATTTAGAATGGCAAGCTAGTCTCAGAATATGTCTTAATTTTAACATCCTGTGAGTTTCTATGCATCACCTTTGCAATGTGAGACTCTTCAGCACCCACGGCCAGTTAAAACTTGTGTGGTGCTGACTGTATACAAAATGTGAGCAGGGGAGAGATATCAACAAATCTGAGCTGATGCCTTCATCACTGGTTTGGTTACGCCAAGTGCTTTGTCAGCAGAGCCCCCAGCGTACATGGAGGGCATGGCCGCAGAAAGTGCTTTTCTGCCATCATAGTCTCACTAATCCTCTCAATGACATAAACTAAGTATGACAAAGACTCTGTCAGCATAAATGTCTCTGCTGGTAAGGTATTTTTCTGACATAACAGTGTCAGTAAGGAGTGAGATTTTTTTCACACCCTCAGCTATGAAAGCTCTACTGATTAAAATTTTGAGTGTAATTTCAACTAAGACTTCAAGACTAAGAAATCAACCTTAAAATGTCTAAGAACCCTTTCTCCCTTCCATCTGCCCTGAGAAAAAGCTGAGATGGCAGGAGCAGGATTTGTAAGACACAGAAGGATAATATCAAGATGAATTTTTTGTGGGACTGTAAAATGACGTGATTGTGTCACCCTCATTCAAAAATGATGTCAAGGAATTTGGGGAGAACTAAGTAGTGTTTGGGGACTCTAGTGATGTTTATCTGTGACATGGTTATCAAGATGCTCCTTTCTGTACCTTGATATACTGGAAAGTTGTTTTTAGGAAACTGTCCATATAATGTAAGCTCTTTTCCATTGCTTTCTGTATAGGAAAACTGCTAGGCCTGTTGCCATTGCTCTGTCAGTAACAGTGCTCTGAAGTATAAACTGAATTTATTATGAATAATAATAGGAAATTATTACAATGAATGACATAAGAAATTATAGTATTTAGTATCTTTCCATTCTCAGTTACCAAAAGTGTGTACTTTATTGGGTACATAACAATATGGTCAAATAATGTGCATTATATAACGTGCATACAGGTACATAGAGACCTAGATACATACATACTTCTATATTATATATAGTATCTGTAAAGATGTGTATATATATACATATATATCTATATATATAGATCTCTGTCTAACTCATGCCTCAAGATGCTAAGATTAGATGAATTTTTAGACTTATTTGGGGAAGCATAAAATGCAATTTTGCTGGAAAAACCCTGATATTCTACTCCCTTAAGTGACAGATTCTGATGCCGTTAGAGATACTCTAAGGTCTGATCCATAAAATTTGTGCATGTCAGTTAGTGAAGTGTTTGTTTATAATTACCATTATATCCAGATATACAGTCTTGTACCAAGGTATTCAAGAGAGCATAATTTCTTCACAAACAGCTTCTTCTCATATGCTACATTTAATTTTAAACATGTACGGTATCCTACTAAGATGCAATTGAGCGATACCTCTGCCTAAATTAAAGGGCAAATGAGGCCATATGCTGAAGTCCATAGTATGGATTTTATTTAACAGTAAATGTGAGGTAGAGAGATAGAAAGAAATATAAAAGTTGAGGGGGCGGAGGGGAGAGAGAGAAAGACAGAGAGAGGGAGAGAGAGATGGAGAGAGTAAGATCAAGCAGAATATGGTTGGCTATCCTTCACCCTGGGCTTCCTGGTGGTGGTGGTCCTGAGGTTGTTCAAAACTTCTCATATTTATACATTTTTGAAAGCAAAGGAATTAACAGCCGAACATTTGTCTTATTATATTGGCTGAATGATTCCCTCACTTCTATTGCTAATTAATCCCCATGCTCATTTTTTCTCTTCTTGTGAGTCGGTGGGTTTCTGACTCAGTGGGTCTGTGCTTGGTGGTCACGATCTACCCTGGTGAACTACCTTTTACCCAGCCTGAATTCATTTCAGCACAGTTGCCGAGTGGGCTTTCCTTGTGGCCCATAAATTCTGCATTCTTTATGTCCATTGTCACTGGTACAATCTTCTCTCCTAGATTTGTTAACCTTCCCCTAGGTCTGAGATAACACTCGGACAATAGTACCGCTTCTATCTTATCTCAAGTTCCCATCATTGTGACTTAACTTACAGTCCAAGTTCCAGGCATCCATGGAGGCATGTTCAGGTGGCGAGGCTTCAGTGGTTGCAGATGCCACCTGTCCTATAACTTGGTGGATGTTTGTTTGATCAGTGATATGCATATGAGCAGTTGCTGCTTTACACAGTTTGCCACAGTGGGAATTTTTGCCAGGATGCATTACTGTCTCGGTTTGAGACAAGTTTAATGGGAAGTGCTCTGGAAGGAACGTCTCCCCCACAGAAGGCAGGTTCAGGCACTCCCTCCCCCACCGATACGAAAGGAATTTCCTCGGATAAAAGTGAAAAAAACTATTTCTATAATAAGCAGAGTGCTGGCAGGCACAGAAAAAAATGAGTAATGTCAGATAATAAAGCTCTTCAGTGCAGAGGAAGCTGGTGGATTTAGAGTTCCCTCTGTAGCTGGCCCGGCCCCTCCCGAGGTCCGAGGCCGGGATGCGGCGTCCCCGCAGCCTCCCCACCGGTCCACGGGGTCCGATGAGCTGGTTCTCGGATCACTGCTAGGCCAAACAGTTCCAGAAGAAGATGAAGAAATTACCAGAAGATTTCGGTATACAGGTCTGGGAAGACTTTTTGCCTTAGCTCACAAGCTAGCTAGAAGCAGGAATCCACTCTCTCCTGCCACAAGCAGAGCCGAGCAATACGGGGGAGTGCATGTGTGTCCTCGAACACGAACTGCGCTGAGGAACTTTCCCGGCTCCCCCCACTCTTCCCTCTGACCCAGCTTAAAGCTGTGGGACCCATTTCTGGGCAATAAGCAGACAACAGGGGAATACAGTATTATCATAAAATCACCCCAAGACAACTACCCGGGATGTGCCAGCCAGATCTTGCCTCAACCTGGAGTTAGTGCCATCCTGTGCTTGTCTCATGGCAAAGTCCTTCTGTGGTAAGTGTTTGAGACAGGCAACTGTGCCCTTTAAGTCTTTACATATCCCTGGAATAATTCTAGAAAAGTTCAAGTATTTTGCCCTCCATGTTTGCAATTACAGTTCACATTTAATGGTTCTATTAAAACGCATAGCTTTATTCATAGCATTCACTCTGATTTTCAATTTTCTGCCTGTTTGCCTTTGACTTCAGGTGCTTTGTATTAACTATTTGTATTTATTTAACTTGACATGGCTGTTTTATCTGCAATTCATATACACTTCATTACTGCAATTAGGTGACTGAACTTATGAACTTGAATGTATCACATGGGCAATAAGTAACAGATTTTCTGCCTTGAGTTTTTTCTTTGCGTATTTTCTCCTAGACTGCATATTTATTGCCTGAGTAGTTGTTATCTTCACTGCTATTCTCTCGAGAGTCTTCTGAAACTACTGCCAAAGGTTCACTCACATGAAGATCTGGCTTCTGATTCCTATTCATTAAGCACTCCTTGCTTCAGACACTGCCCAGTTGTATAGAAGTAGTTTTTACACTCAGATCATAGAAACATATATTCTCTCCTTGCTGGTCATCTCTCTCTGGGTCAGTATCTCTTGTATCACAGCTTACAGAGGTAAAGAGGTTTTCAAACGTAGAACAGGAAAGTTCTGTCTTCAAAATACTCTCTTACTTGGGGTGCTGCCTTAGGAGACGAAAAGAAGAGACTGAGACTCCTCCAGGGAAGGCTGATATACCAAATGTGGGAACTTAGAATCTTCGTGAGTTATTTCACTTATTCTCATTCTCTGGAGCATGAATAGTGCTGAATAGACTAGACTAGACTAGACTAAGCTAGCATGGAAATAGAACAGAATAGAATAGGCTGGGTTGGAAGGAACCTTAAGATCATCTAGTTTAACCCCCCTGCCATGGGTGGGGATACCTTCCACTAGACCAAGTTGCTCAAAGCCCCATCCAACCTGGCCTTGAACATTGCCAGGGATGGGGCATCCACAGCTTCCCTGGGCAACCTGTTCCAGTGATTCATCACTCTTATGCTTGATCTGGGACAAGCCTGTGCTACACCAGTTCTTTCTGTTGAGTGTAGAAGGTCCTTCTTCAGCTGGAGGATTTGCAGGAAATTCCAGAGGAAACTACCTAGTTTCTCCCTGGCCTAAAGATGATAGTCTAAATACCAAACCTCTGAGGTCTAAATCATCACGTAGTGACAGATTCCTCATGAATGTGTCTAGTTAGATAAATTAATCTCACCTTTGGCTGATAGAATATACAATAGACTGTTATTTAATGAGATACTTAACTGTAGTATTCATCCAGTTAAATTAATATATTATTGTCAAGAAATTTTTGCCTTTCAGGAAAAATGTATGGTCTTGAATACAATATATAGAAGGCTTGAGTAAAATTTTTATTTTACTGCAGCAAATATTCAATCTGTAACTTCTCTTACCTTTTTTCATGTTGTATTTCTAGATCAAAAAATGGATGCCTTTCTAGTTCTCCTCTATAGTTAACAGTGTAGTAGTTTAGATAATACTGCTTTTATTGTTAATATATTATTATGGAATGTTTATCAACACTCTTTAAATGAGCAAAGGCTTAGCACTTACACAGCTCCAATCTTTCTTCAGGGACGTATAGGTGCTTTCTTTTTATTAGGTTTATCAATGATTTTAACATCAATAAAATCTCAAGTGCACCAACATTAAAACTAAGTTTCTGTGGCTTGCATTTTAGGTCCAGAATTAAAATTACAGAAAAAGACAGGAAGGGTCAAATTAGTCATTTTAGAACCTGGAGACAAAAGGAAGAGGGAAGGGCTGTCCTTAGGCCAGCCACTCCTGGTGTTTGAAGTCTGTGGAAACTCCTGCTACAGCTTTAAAGCACATGAGCACAAAGAGTATGTGCTATACATTATTCATCCTCTGAAACAGAGCTGAACAAAAGTGTCCTCCTGAAGAGCTCCTCACATGAGGATGTGTAATTTGTATTTGGACAGCACAACATTGTACAGTGCCAGGCAGAGGCTGTGTCCCAGCTAGTTCTGAAACTGGAGGCACTTTTGTGCTGTGCCTATACCTGCCAGGGGTTACCATAGTGTACTTACGTTGCTTCTGAGGTCTGATGTAGCATAAATCTGCATTCAGAGTATAGTGCTGCACTGTGCAGTCACATTGCATCATTTAGAGCTAGCTGAGGTGTTCATCACAGACTGTGGTATTTCTTCTTGTAAGCTTGTCTTTAAAGTCCTGGAAGCTTGGACTGAAATCAATTCATCTGAGATACTTGACACCTCTATTGGCTACAATGACAATGTTATGCCATAGAGTGATAGTATTGCTGAATGCAATTTCTTCCTAGAAAGTAGAAATGTCATTTCTGTGGATGGACATTGTTCTTGCTTCCCTAATGTGCTGCATTAAGAAGAATCTTGAAAATTAAGGACTGTTTTGCAAGTGTGGTTTCCAGACTGTGCAATAAGAATTTGAAAAGAAAAACTCATCTAATAGCTTCCTTATGAATACAATCAGATTTATAATTATACCTCAGTAATTTCTCAAGAAAATGTAGATTGTCTCTTTTTCATGTGCCTGTAGCTGTGAGATGACCATTCCATCAGCATGTTTTATATTATATTTAATAGACCTTATTAGACTCCATTATTTGTCTGTTCTGACCAGTTACAATGCCAGCCTAGAAAGAGTGTTTTGATTTGTATCTTCTAATCACAGTTCTCTGGATGGTGTCCTTGTTACAATCTCTGTATGTGAGATAGTCGGTACTGTCTTGCAACAGTAAAATTTCTCAATTCACGTTCAATACTCTCTCATTTCTTATAACAATTACTTAAATAAATATTCCATTTCTAGAGTTATCTGTGAGGTTTTGATTTATTTTTATCCTGACAGAGTATTGTTCTCATTCCACTAGTGTTGGAAACATAGTTCATAACTTTTTGCTCCAGCAACTGGAATTTCTACACATAATCTAAAAATGTGATACTGATGATCATGTAATAGATTTTTGCATGCATAATTTCAGACAATAAATAGCTTAGCAGCTACTGAAACCTTTATAAAAGTTTCCCAATTGTTTCTTAGAATGCCATGCAGTACCACTTTTAGATTCATATTTTTCAAGACCCTGAATCTGTTTAAATACATCTAAACAACAGCAACTGCTATCACTTGAGACTACATGAAACATTCACACAGAGCTGGCACACAAATATGAAGGTAGAGGATGTGTGCAGGCCTTTGCCTCTGAAGTGGCAACAAAATGCTGGGCATCATGTTCCCTGATTAGAAAAATGGCCCCAGATACATACCTTAAAGCACCTGAAGCAGTCCCTAGCTGATGTTTTGCCGTGCACTTAAAATATTTGAATAATTGCAGTTTCAAAACAAGATTTAAGAGTTTAAATCTTTTACAATTTCATACATTGAAAAGCATTACCATAAAAGAAATTTTATGGGCATTTTAAATTAAACCCTCTTTTTTTTCCCCTACAGATTTCATTCCAATATGCAAGGCAATGTGTAGCAGGGTCTTATGTAAGTGTATGCAGTAGCCACTTCCTGGAAAAACATGCACAGATTATTTCTGCAGAAAAAAAATTTACACATCTGAAAAAAAAAATTACACACCTTTGAAAATTAGAGATAAAGATAATATATCAAATAGTAACCATTTAAGTCTGTGCAACTGCACTGGTACAGGGACAACTGAGAACAAAATCTTTCTTGTGAATGTTAGTTGGAAGGTGATGAGATGAATTATGGATTAAATAATTATAATTAAATTCTTCCAGAAATTATAAGAAGTTCTCAGAACAACAACAACAAAAAATTCTTTGCTACAATAAATTCAATATTTGATCTTAGTGTCCCAATTCTGCACTGAATTAAACTTATTGTTAACTTAGGACTTCTGAAATGAACCATTTGTACCTGCAACAATGGTCTGTAATTAAAACTATTCCATGATCTCTATTATCTGCCTTACAGAAAGGTTCAGGAGAGTAATTAACACTCTTCACAACAGCAAAAAGAGTTATTAATCAACACTAAAATAAGCCCATGGAAACAACTGTAAATTAATAGTTTTATAAATTAATAGGTTTGTAACATGAAGACAAGTAAAATTTAGCAGCTCTTTGAGAATGTACCGTAAAAACACTGCAGTATTTTTACATTCCTAATAGCAAAGGTAGATCTAATTAGCAAGGTAGACCTAATTAGCAAAGGTGATCCTAATAGCAAATTGGGACCTAATAGACAAAGGTCTCGTCTTAGGTACATAAACATTTCTGACTTAAAATTTCAACACAAAGCTGAATATTTGGTTTGATAGCATCACCTCAGCTGTTTTATTTGCTAATACAAATGATAATTTTGAATAGGTTATTATAACTCTCAATAGTTATGTGGGATTTATAATATTTTTCAACCAGCCTGTAGATACAACTGGAGGTAAAATGAAAATATCAGAGAGCTCAAATTCTAACTTGACATGTCTAATTTCTATTATAAAATTTAATTTTTCTAGGTTTTTATATAAGGCCATAGCATTTTTAATCAACATGGTTTGGGTGGGGGTTTTTTCTAAGTTCTTTGCTTGGCTTTTCTTAGAGATTTCATAGAATGAGGGCAGAAGGTAACTACTGTCCACTTACTGTCGTTAAGTGCCCTTCCTGTGCTTTAATGCTACCCTGAGTTCATTGCCCCTGACATGAACATGAGCCATTGTTTCATTAATGGCCTTACTGGGGAAAGGCCAAGGTTGGCGTCATGAGGCTGAATTTGCACTGGGCTCTATAGCCCCCCTCCCTTCTAGACGTCAGGCTGAGTGTGCTCACAGCCAGCGTCAGTGTGGTGCAGCTGCCTAATCTTGCAGCAAATCACTGGGAGAAGACTTTGGGTGGCAGGAGGACCTCATGGAGGCCTTGCTGGAGGCCTCTACCCTACGGCACTGAGGCTGCACCTCTGCTCAGACCCACAGTCCTGGCCTTTGCCTGAGCTATGCCGTAGCTATGGCCACGCAAACCTTCTGACTCGACTTCATGCGTCCACCTCAGACTGCACTTCTGCTGACGTCACAGTGACTGCAGGACTTGCCTGACCATGGGCACAATCAGTGGTCCTGCTGTGCTCTTTTTGCTCACATGCTGCTGGGCAGTTGTCCTTCCCAGCAAAAGCCTGCTGTCCTGTCCACCTCTTTTTGGACTTCAGCACCAACGCAGGGAGCAGGGACAGTGACATTCAGAGGAGCCACCATTTCTGCTCTCACCACTCCTCTCTTGGATGGGGAAGATTTCCTTGCACAGGTGAAGAAGGGCCAGGGCTTAAATGCAGCTCCTGAACAATGAAGTGAGTGCTCAATAGATTACCTGGCAGATAGCTTGTCTAAACTTGTCTAAAACTGCAGACCACCTTTTCTCTCCCTAATAATTTACCAGAACTACTGCTTTTTTCTTTTTACCCTTTATTAAAGATCTGTGCTTGTTTTCGCAGCTCAGGATAAAACAATCTGTTACTGTTGTTGGTATGGTGTTGTCATCCTCTGGCATTCAAAAATCATTCTGAATCACAAGGTAAAAGCAGCTCTGTTAGTTCTCCTTTTGCCTTCAGTCTTCTTGACGTATGTATTGAAGCTTTTCTATCCAATATTTTTTTTAATTTCATGTTTTCTTGCCTCCTTTTGGTTAGAAGTGCACATTTTCAGGTAATCATAGAGAAGTGAGAACATAGGAAATGAAAATAATTGATTTTGTGAAATCTGGTGAGTTTGAGTGATGGTTTCATGGACTTTGTTGGTGTAGCAAGTTTGGAAAAATCCTTTACCCAGAATTATACAATGCTTCCCCATCTCCTCTATGCCATATTATTAACATTAATTTTATTTTCTGTGAAAAAAAATTTCATTTAAGTACTTGGCTCTCCTATGCAGTGGCATTCAGCTCACACAAGGGTTGATACTGTAAATGATTTTGTATTTCTCTGAAATTCAGTTTGAAGCCAAATCAGCTGAGTAGACAATGTTTATGTAGACCAACTGACGATGTTGTTACAAGGGAACCTATTTTTGCTTTCAACTTCACCTCACACATGAGTTAGCAGCAGCTCTGCCAGTCAATGCAAATGTCTTGGAAAAGGGTGTAAAACTGGCACTTTGTACAAAGAAAGTTGCATTTAAAATGTCTGTCTGTAAGCAAGAGAAGATACACACAGAAACTAGATGTTACATAGGTTCCATTACATTTTTTAAGCGTGCAGTGCATCAATTTTATCTCCCCGGAGCAGTATAAAAAGAAAACATAAAATGGTTTTAAAACGTGGACAAATATTCTAGATATAATTACTAGACTTTGTGAACACCATTATTATCCATTAAGAACATGTTATCCTGAACAAAGCATTCAGTTTCTTTTTGTTGGTTTGTTTTGTTTTCTTTTTCACAAGAAAGGCATACATTTAACATAAGTTCATATTGTTCTAATTGTGTTTTTATGAAAAAATAAATAGTTAAACATTTACTTGATCACAAAGAACTAGGAAAATTAATAGGGTCAACAGCATGTCTCCCACAACATCTAGAAACTTCTTCCTCCCTCATATTTTATTTTTATAAGTGACTTTATTCCAGTGTCCTGGGATGCTCTGAGAGATCTGGATTTGAATATTCAGAGCACACAGGGGACCCAGGGGTCAACAACACCAAGTGCACGCTGAGTAGGGACAGAACTGGGAACAGAGGAACTTCCCATTATGATTCACTGGTGCACCCATTTTCTGCGATGCCCGTTACCTATGGGGTGTTTGTCTGTTGCATAATCCAAAGCAGCTGAATATCAGGGTTATTTATAAAATTCTATTATTTGTTTTCCTTTACAGAATTCTACACTTTTTTTTCTATTCTGTATTTTAAACTTTATTTGTTTTTGCCAAGAAATCACCTAACAGCAATATAATACTAATGTGGAAGTAGAGTTGAGAAATTATGGGAATATTTATTTCATTTGAATAATACTTGAACTCTTTTTTTTCCTTAATACAAGTACAGCCAATGATTAGGCTCTAAGGAGTACAATCTGATTTAAATATGAACAAGAAAGTTTTTGGCACGGTAACTTTTAAAAATATATTCTGTGTGACCAATAGTCTTACTTTTCTATGATCTCTTTGTTTTTATTATCAGAGAGGTTGTTCAATAAAATTGAACAATATTGTTGTTACAATAAAAAAAAGTTTAGGGATAATTTAATTTCTTCTTTTACCTGGATATCTTTAATGATTTACTTCCTTGAAAAACAATCGATGACAGTAGATACAAATGAAAATCATTAATCTCTGTATAATGCATGCTGAGTTTGGACTTTATCCAGGAAGTATCTTACTTAAATGTACTGGTCAAGACAAAAATCTTTGAAAATTACTCTTACTGAGGTTTAAATACAACAAAATAAGAAACAGCTCTCCCATTTCTACAAGTTAACGGAGAAGATGTATCTTTCCAAAATCTTCATGTCTAAATTCAGGTTTAAGCTTTATATGGCGATATTTTTCCACTTTGCCCTAATTATCCTGCTTTCATAAAAAATGGATGGGTAAACAGTTAATATTAATAGCAGCCGAGATCAAAACATGTACAGCAGATGAAATAATGCTCATTGTTGCAAATAATCATCATCTGGATGGTTGTATTGAGACTTCTTTATTTCCTGCATGCTACTTAAGTCTATTGAATAGGCCTGAACTTTAACAGGGTGTTTGTGGAGATTTGGGGGTTGGGGTTTTTGGGTTTTTTTCTTGTTTGTTTTGTTCATTTGCTTTTTCTTTGGGATTGGTAATGGTTTTTTTTTTTTTTAGATTTTAAAAATTTTTTTCACTAATTTCTCTCCTAACTCTTTAGATCAATGTTAGAGATCTGTTTCCAAATATTTTACATGTTTATCCTACAGATACCTGATTTATACGGGATTTTCAGGGTCCTGTGACAGAAATGATCAAGTGTTTCTGACTTCAGACATTGCATCTTTGGGTTTGACTTTGTGTATGGATGTGCTTACATTCCCATGTGCTGTTCAACACGTTTTATGGTGTCTTCCTGAGAGCAAATGCAGGAGGACAGTATATGGGCTTTGGCAGAGTGCAGTGCTAATGCAGCTGGAGTGTTTCTGGTGTATGAGGTAGGTCTTTCAAGCCAGGTTAGGGTTTGTTTTTTTTTTTTGATTCACAGATATTTATAAAACTAAAGTGGCCTTGGGGTTTTGTTCTTATTCCATTTCCAGCAGTCTAACTTGGACTTACAGAAGAAAATTTATACCTACACACACTACTTTTCTTTCCTAGCTAGTGTTTTCTTTCTTCCTCCTTCCAAGTGTACTCGTGACAGCCTTAGAGTTGATTTTTCAGTCAGGAAAAGCCACAATGCCTTTCCACAAAATTTTTCCAAGACTGATCATTTTTTTGAATGTGAGGGAGTCCTGGAATTTCTGTGAATCAATATTCCTCCATGCAGTATCAGTAATTCCCTAAATTCACTGAAATCTGAGCACTTCAAGCAAAGAACATTTGGTAACATTTACAGAACTCCTTTTTTATTCATATAATTAATTTAAATTGACTTATGTAAGGTTATTCTCTGTTAAATCCTTACAAGGATATCCAGCTCAGTATAAACTTAGCACTGCTTCGTGTTGATTTTTAGTGACTTAGCAATGAAATCTGCCAGCTGTCACAAATCTGAATAGCCAAGGCTATTCAATACTAATACCATTATTAGTTGCATTTGTTCTCCAACACTATATTTAGGAAGTGAAATACTTCTGTAATGATACTGTTCCGAATCCACCATCTGTTGAATGATGATAGGTCTTTATACAACGCTTGCAGCAAAATTAATATTGAAGTCTTCTATGGTGATTAAAAAATTGCTGTTTCTTGAGACATCAGCTATACAGTTTCACAAACGTGTCTTTAGAAAGATAACAGAATACAGCCTAAAACCTTTGAGAAGATTGTAAACAAATCAGACAGTACAGTAGAAAATATAAATCAGGAAATGCTGGTGAAAAAACTAAAAGACACAGCCTAAAAAACCAAAGAAACTGAGTAGGATTATCCAAAAGCCCAATAACAGAGAAGTAGGAATCAAATTCTTGTAACAGCAAGTGGGATACTTCATCTTATATGTTAGAAACAAAATGAGAGACAGCGCACGTTCCTAAATTAGTCAAGAGACACTGAGGAACTTCAGGAAGTACTTCAAGGATTATCTGCTTTTGTATTTTCTTGCCTTAAAGTTTCTTTGTAAAATTTTCTTTAACATAATGATATTTTTTATTTTTAATCCCTGTTAGGCACAGAGCTGTTTTTTTGAGATCTGACAACACCATCTGGGTAAAAGAAGAATGGTGGCTGGGTAACCAGTGAACTCATTCTCCAGCTGAGGACTGATAAACTCCTTGAGAGTGTTTGTTCATTTCTTTGTGTGCTCTCAGGCTTATATGAGAAAGGAGGGTTCTGGAGACCTGGTACATCTGCATCCAGTTACAGAGGATCATTTTGGGGTGGGACTTCCCAAATGTCTAAGTTGTGGAGGGCTTTTAAGTGTTGTTTTGACAGACTTTAAAAAGAGTCTCAGAATGACTGTGATGTATCCAGTTCAATGGACAAGAGCAGACTCACAAAACAAAACAGTAAAATCTCCTTCACTATTTTTTATTCTATTGTCCTCAAAATATTTTCCAGTATTCTCATATTCTGTGTGCTGATGCTTCTAAGGCAAGTAGGATTCCTGCAGGAGAGCTTCTGATAAAAGGAAGTGTTTAACAGAAGCATCAGTTGGAACGAGTGATAAAGAAACATCTATATTTTCAAGAACTAAATCTTTTGAAATCAAAATTCCTGAAACAAGCTAATTTGTCTTCAAAATATGCATAAAACATAAGCCTGTACTATTTTCAGGACTCAACCTCTGTGTCAGACATAGATTTCCTAACCTGCTGTGATAAAGCAATTACCTCAGGCTTTGAAGTCAGCTATGAGAATATTTTTAAGGATTCCATAGTCTGGTGGAGACATCTGGCTGGAAAACAGAAATTAGTGCAAATTTATTGCACTAACCTAAGAAATATTTTAGTCAACAGCCTCAACAAACCAACTGGTACTTTTTAAGGCTGAAAATATATTTTAGAAAATAGAATGTCTGTAAATACAGTGAATGTTTAGACACTAAAAGTAAATGAAATTATTTACTTCTTTTGAATTGTCTAAACCACCTTCTGTTAGAAGAATTCTTCAATACCCAGAATAACTCTTCAATAAAATGTAAATATTATTTTTTCAATTTGTCTGTTACCCGTTGTATTGGGTCTGACAGAGATGGAGTTAATTTTCCCCATAGCAGCCCTCATCCTGCTGTGCTTTGGATTGGTAGCTGGAAAGGTGTTGGTAACACACCCCGGTGTTTTGGCTATGGCTGAGCAGTGCTTGCACAGCATCACGGCCATCTCTCCAACCTTCCTCTCTCTCTGGGAGGCTGGGAGTGGGCAAGATCTTAGGAGGGGACGCAGCCAGGACATCTGATCCCAACTGCCAAAGGGATATTCTGTACCATATGGTGTCTACTCAGCAATAAAAACTCGGAGAAGAGAAGTTGGGAGGCAGGGTGGGTGGCATCTGCTATTATGACAACTGACTTCCAGAACGACTGTTACGTGCACTGAAGCCCTGCTTCCAGGGAAGTGGATGGGCATCACCAGCTGTTGGGAAGTAGAGAATAAATCATTTGGGCTTTTTTTTGCTTCCACACACAGCCTTTGTTTTCACTTTATTAATCTGCCTTTATCTTGAACCATGAGGTTTTTCCCATGTTATTTTCTCCTCTGCCCTGCCCTGATGAGGAAGGCAGTGATACAGCATGTTAGTGGTCCAGCCAAAATCAACATACCACAGTCCTTTTTTGGCTCAGAAACAGGGACATGAGGAATTTGAGACAAGGCAAAGACAAAGGGTGGAATGTATTTAGGTTTTGTGGCAGGGTTTTGGTAGAAGGGTGGCTACAAGGGTGGCTTCTGTGGGAAGCTGCTTGAAGCTTCCTCTATGTTGGACAGAACCAGTGTCAACCAGCTCCAAGACAGACCCACTGCTGGCCTAGGCCGAGCCCATCAGCAATGCTGGGATGACATATTTAAGAATATGTCAATTCCTGTGCAATTCAGCCAGAGGAGTGAGAACTTGTGAGAGCAATAGCCCTGCAGATACCAAGGTCAGAGAAAGAGGTCGGGCAGGAGGTGCTCCAGGGGCTGGAGTAGATTCCCCTTCATCCCGGGGTGCAGACCATGGTGAAGCAGCTATGCCCCTGCAGCCCATGGAGGGCCATGGTGGAGCAGAAACCCATTTCATTATCATACTCTGGTTTAACTGACAGCAAATTAAACTAATTTCTCCAAGTCAAGTCTTCTTTGCCTGTGACAGTAACTGGTGAGTGATCTCTCCTTGTCCTTATCTCAATCCATGAGACTTCTTTCCCCTTTCCCCTTTCCCCTTTCCAGTTGAGCTGCTTTGGTGAGCACCTGGCATCCAGACACCTGAAATCTTTCTTCCTTTCTATTTACTGAAAGCAGACCAAATTTATTTATAACAGCATGAAAATCCTCCTGATTCAATGATTTTCAGACACAATAGGTGGGATACATAAATCTGGATGGTTTCTCTGTGCCTTGCTTATGAAGTTAAGCCTTCATATACACTTTAAAATAAATGAAACCCCATTTTCAGGGGCTTAAAAATTAGTGAGACTGATTTCACCTTTATTGATTAATTTGATATTTGTAAATTTTTCCAATTTTTCTTTTATATTTCTATTAACATTTTGTCATGGTGCTTAAAACAATGTATCTTGATTTCTTTCTTTCAAAGAAAATTAAGAGTCAGATGATGCCATCTGTAAAAGGTAATTTTCAATTTAACCTGTAACTCCTTTATTTACTAAAAATATATTACAAACTGTGCAAAGGCATTTAAAAACCTCCCAAAAGACCAAACTCTACATAAACTCAAAAAAAAAAAAAAAAGCCCACAATTATTTTCTTAATCTGAAAATACACTTGTATGGGGAACTGAAAGGTTTTCGTTTCTCCACTAAGAGAGAAATCAACTATTTTATTTGAGCAAATGCATGGGAAAGATGAGATTGTAGATGTAATCTGAAAGATTTCCTCTTTACGTTCAGATTTTAAACCTTATTCAATCCTTATCTTAATCCTAAAATTACACCCTTTTAACATTCACTTTCTATATATTTTTAACTTGACCCATTTTTTTTCCAACCATGAATGACTCATAAAATAAATGTTACTATTTTTCTTTTAAGTTATCTAACCTATTTCCCTTCTAAATCTTCTACTGATACTCAGTGATTGTGACAGGACTATACTAGGGCCTTCAAAGAGATTATTTCCTTTGGGTGGTTGCCTCTTCAGAAGCAGAATAGCTTAATCTTTATTTTAATTTAATGATTAACTAGATAAGAGAGAAGTTGTTTTAAAGATTGATTCAAAGTCTTCGAGTTGGTTCTATTTCCCTTGAAAAAATGTTCCAATGAACAATTAATTATTAAATCACAGTTTTCACAATTTTGATGGAAATTATTTTTTCTTAAGGCAAAAAATCTAGTGATTTAATTAAACTTAATAATATTCATAAGATGCTTGTTTAAAATCTATATTTGATGTGATATGCCAGTTATGTGATATTGGTATGTTGTAAGTGTGCTTCTTTCTTTCAGATAGAAACTATTCAATGGACTTCTCTAGTAGAACTTTAGATCATCTATTTTTCCTTCAAGCTCCATTTACACAGTCCCTGCTAGCACAGAAAGGAGTTGATATGCAATTAGCTGTTCACTTAGAGCACCTTTGAACTTACCACCTTGCTATCTTAAGAAAAACAACATGATAATAAAAAAGTGTCATTTTTTCATGCTGTGCATAACTGCTAGTTACAAGAGAGGTGCACAGGCTAACAACTCTGAAAGAATCCTTATTTTCTGAAGTGACTCTGTTGACCTTTAAACATGGTGAACTATTTCTAAAAAGAAGTATGGACATTTGAAATAAATGTCAATCACTTCTATGCCTTATTATGAAGTGCCTAATGTGTTTCCTTGAAATTAAAACTTTTAGCTCTCCATATCTTTCATTTTTAACTGTATGTGTATACTGTGTCAGCTTGTAGTCTTAGTGATTCAAATGCTACTACCAGGCTGAAAAATACAAATAATATAATATAATTCGATCTTTTAAAAGCATCATTCATTTTTAGATTAAGAAGAGTTATGTATTTTCATCAATTGTAGAGGCAGAACGTTAGAAACTTCTGACATTTGTTAAAAAATTGTATTCCTCTGATTACTGGGAAGACAAGAAATTAAAAAAAAAAAAAAAGTAGCAAAGTACCTCAGGGCTAATGATTGACATCTGGTTTGAACTAAAACCATAGGTTTTGACTCTGCAGTAATTTTTAATGAGACATTGTATCTAAGTACTCTGCTTATGGACTTGACTAAAAAAAAAAAAAAGAGAGAAAGCAGATAAAGAACATGGACAAGAAGATGATCCCAAGATGATTTAGTAGTACAAGCTTGCTTACATGGGTAGGGTCCTACTGTATGAAAATCGCTTTGCCAGTACAAGAGAGTAGAGGTTGTGTGGGCTAAGATGGTTGATAATTTTCCAGTATAAACTGATTCTTTTTCTCTCTTAAATGATTTTTTCCCTTAACTGCCCTAAATTTGAATTATTCTCTCCAACAAAAAGTAGACACCTTCTTGTACCAAAAGAATGAATATGTACAATGATGATACAAGCAACTTTTACTGTTTGACAGGCAGGTAATATCTCACAGAATAGGAGGTGAAGAGAGAAAACTTGAAGTGTACATAAGGACTGGAATCAGAGGAAGGTCTTTGACAAGTCTCTTACATATTTTACTGTGTGTTCACTTTTGTTAAAAGGCAAGTCTTCAGGGAATATCTCGATAGTGCTAACAAAGTCCAGTCCCTTGTATAATTGATTGAGAAAAAGGCAGGATCCTGCTTTGAATCATCTGCTAGAAGAACCCAGCTTTATAGACTAAATTAGCAGCTGAGAAGCCTTTGTCTCTCTTCATTGACTGTTAAAGAAGAAATGAAGATCAGTGTCTCTAAGCACAAATTAATCCTTAAGAAGACTTTTCACTTAATTGAATCGTGCCTCCAGATGATGTCACAGTGCAGGACAGTTCCTCAGTGGTTCCTTAATGCAGGCAGCCCTGTGTGACAGCTGGTTCTAGGGACAGAGTTGCAAAGGGAGGGGGTAAAGGGAAAAGGTAGCAAGCTATATCATGGATTGAAAGGAAAGGAAAAACCCAGGATATTTCAGAATTATGAGAATAAGAATATTTCAGAATTATGAGAATAAGAGAGTGCTTTGGAAACACAGGACTCATTCAGAAGCACAGGAGTTTTCTTGCTTCAGATTGTCAAGCCTTTCTGCAATTTTATTCCAGTCGTATAGAGAGAAACAGGACTGTGAACATATTTTTTCTAAATAACTAGTATTGTACTGAAAAAATACACAACTTCTATTCCCAGAGGATCTAATCCAATATAAATTAATTGCATAGGCTTATGGCAAATATTTTCAAGACAGTTGATAATTTTAAATTTGTGTTCAACAAGATTTTATTAACTTGGAGCTGCATTGAATGTTTTCCTTCATGATTGAAAAGATTAAAAAGCTCTGCTTTGGATGTTGTTTTCTTCTGAGACAGTTGGAATAGGATGCATTTCTAGTCAGTGATATAGATATTTGGGAATGCACTGAACATGCATTTCATTGCTCACAGAGAGGTGAAGGCTGCTTTCAGATGAAAGTGATTTTTCTCCAGTGGCACTTGATTCTGCATTTATATGAAAATACAGGGGTGAATATTTGATGTCTATAAGCAGTCTTAATAATCTGTGCCTCTGATACAGCTATAAGGCTTTTTATACATATTTTTCCCTGCTAGTATATCCTGTCAAGACACTCACTAATTACTTTCAGAAAATAAGCATTTCATTAACAGTAAGGTCACTTGCATAGAATTTTTCACATTTGGTTGTATTTATGCTCCTGCAGGCAAGATATGATGCATGACAAATTTACCTGGTCACTGTATCCATGATTCACCAACCAAAATACCTGGCCTGTGGAACTATATCATTACTGGCAAAATTTGGGAAGTTTTAATTGCTGCACAGACAACTTAACCAGACAGGTTATAATCATGTGTCCCATCATATCAGGATATGGCTTCCAGCCACCTGCTATGTGGTGAAACAGAAGCAAAATGTCAAGCCTGCAGCACTCAAGGACTTTGCTTTAAGCTCTCAGTTCTGCATCAGCTAGGACTCCCGCTGCCCACAAGTGAGCTCCTCTTTCTGACTGGAAACAGGATTGCATTCTGACATCCTGAAGTGCTCCTATTGCACATTTTTGCTCAGCTCTATTAGCAAGGTCATTTTGTGCCAACAGAATAAACTCTTACAATATAAATTATATTCTATTTAAAATACATTTATACCTATTTAAACTCTTAATTGCACAGGAAAAAATATACATTACAAAATTATGATCCTTTTGATATCATCTAATAAAATACCAAGTAAATCACACTTCAGTCTTAAGACATGTAAAGCATATAATTAATGGTGCTAAAAGTTAATTACAATTATTTCATCGGTGTGGGACTTTTTATTTTATGCAGCTCTTTATGTTCCTCAATTTGTTCATAATAGGATGTTTGCACCTTCAGCAGTACAAGAACATTGTAGTAAGCAACAAAACCATGTTCTTAAAATTCTCAGGAATACAAACACAGACATCATTTTGTTCTAATATTGTTCTTTAAATGATGTGTGTGAGTGTTATTTAGCCCCACAGTAAACGTATTCTTATAAAGAATCTCAAGTGAAAATTTCAGTTATTAGTGATGCTTATATTTATGACAGTATTGTGAACTTTATTAATGTCTCAATTTGACTGGAATCTCTCAATTTGCCTGGAGTTGATCTGTTAATCTGAGTGTGTAACGGCGGATAATACTGGGAAGCCTTTCACGTCAAAAAATAGTCTTTCTCTAAAGAGATAATGCTCATGAGTAACTAAGATCAATTAATCGAAATGTAGCACAATGACATTTTCTCAGCTTATTAATGAACATTGATTTGTTTAGTGCCTTCAAACATCTAATGCCCAGTCAGTTTCTAAGTAATTAAACTGCATTTGAAGAAAGNNAGAAAGGAAGGAATTTTTAGCCTATGAAAAGGAAAACAATGGACTAAATTCTCTGGATATGTTTGTATGACTGTAAGTGGGAAAAAATAAGACAATAAAGTTAGGAATAATGTACATGGAAATATAATGTGATATATGATTCGTGGCTGTTTTATCAGCTATACTCTAAGTCAAAAACAAGAGCCGTGACAATGAACATATTAAAAGTAGCAGTCTGTCCCATTTGTAAATTCATATGTTAAAATTTATATTAGAGACAATCACTTTATTTCTAAATATTAAATTTTACCAAACTTTAAAAAGTCTATATATCAACTCTCTTTCTGGACTATCTTCACTTTTCACAGCAGCCACAAGGCACACTTTTAAAGAATTTATCAGCAGTAAAGAAAATAAATATAATAAAACCTGAGCATGTCTCAGTGGAGATGGGTAAAAGTTAAGCTAATGCAACAAACCTTACATTAAACTAAGTACAAATTCAAGTCATTGCATGCTGGAAGGAAACACTTGAAAATATGCACGAGAATCACTTCAGTCTCCACTGAACTACCTCCATATCTCAGTCTCTTTGAACTACCCTTGACAATGGTAGAGACATTGTTCCAAATGTGGGCCTGTTACCCGGTGTGCAGCACCAA
>WEIT01013820.1:0-44982 GCA_013389985.1 Dryoscopus gambensis | reverse complement strand
TTCGAACCCTTTAAAACACAACGCAGTTGTCTTAACTGCATTTGACCACCAGGAAATAAGTGAGGTCCTTACTGCCAGACCAGTGATGTGAATGTGAAAGGACCTGCTCACATCCTCTCTAAGCTACAGGCGTTCAACACTGAGCGGATAATCTGTGACCTGAGGGTGTCCCGTGCCAGCATCTCAGGATTTAAAGGGAAATCCACTGAAAATTCACAGTTTATCTGAGTTCTGTCAGGCCATGCACGGTTGTGGGGGCAAAGGGCTTCCAAACCCTCGGCTTTGTAACAGCAATTTTCTTTCAAGTGTTTAAATGTCTTTTCAGTCAACAGCGTGGATGTAAAAAGCCACAGCTGGCAACAAGACATTGGTGGGAGCCTCATTCATTCTGCCAGGATAAAAGGAAAACATTCCTGATGTGTGCAAGGTGAAAGAACAACTTTTCACCCATGGCACAAAAACCACCGAGCCTGTCCCAAAGCGCCACAGCAGCCTGGTCATGGAGGGGGGATCTCCGCAGAAGGGAGCTGTTGGAAGCAGCTTTCCTCTTGTCCCCATCTTCTGTTTCTCTTCAGAGAGTCTAAGCCAGCTGTTCTTTCTCTAGGAAGCAAAGGCAGAGAGCCCAGAGGTGTCTGTAATGGGGATGTATTTTCACATCACTGGGATTTGGCCAGAGAAGAAAGGTGGAGCTGCCTCCTGCTGATGTTCTGTGACATTGTGTCAGTACCCTGGATGCCCCAAAACAGAGAATCAGTGTGAGTAGCATTTACTTATGGTCTCTGTCCATTGCTCCAGGAGGAATTTACAGTCACTGGAAGAACCAGAGAAACCATAAAAGGAGACACAAGTTTTGCCTTTTTTTTTTTTCAAGTACTGGAGAAATGAGAACGATCACCTTCCACAAGCATCAATGCCCACTGCAGGATTACTTCATGAAAAACTGATGTTGGTTTACGTTCAACAACTGCTTAGTGCAAACCTTTATACTACACACCGGGACTTCTTCCAAAATACGTGCTGGAGAGCTCTGAATCCACATACGGTTTTACCATCTTAGTGTTTCCTCGCTCATTTCTAGACCCACTACCTGAAGTGTGTGAAAATCTTCCTTTTCCTTTGTTTTATTGAACAGAAAAATGGCCAATGAAAGAACATGGTGAGTGGAACCCTTCAGAATTCATTGTGAATTTTTGCCTGCTTTGGAGATTAATTATACTGCAGAGAGCCAGGAGACGAGGGTGTGTCTCCTGCAAGTTGAATCCTAGTAATGTGTAACTGAACAGCCTTGTTTATAAATGGGGGATAGTTATTATCATCCCTAAAACACTCTCAACTGTACTGTTAGCCAGATTTTTCTGCTTTCTTAGTAGGAAAAAGCTCCACTCCTGAAATTGCTGTCATGATTTTGTGCTGCTCCAGATCACGGTGCAGCAAATTCGATGGACTGACTGCTGAGCCCACAGGGACCCTCTCGCTCCACCAGCACCCTCAGCATCTTAGCCATCAACCCAGAGCTAAGGTGTGTTTCTTCCCTTTTACACAGTTAACCAGAACTTTCCCCCAAAGAGCATTAGGGAATGTGTGTCCCTGAAGCTTTTCATGGAGTCACAGATGAAACAGTCAGCACAAGCAGCAAATTGTTCATATCTGGTTACACAGCTGCTTGTTCTCCCCAAAGAGGTGGAATACTCTGTGTTCTTCAGCTGGGAGGGATCTTCCTGCTTTCCTAGCAGACAGGCAGGGCAGGTTGTCAGTGTAACCACAGCACACTGAATCCCAGGAGATGCTTGCTCTGTGCTGCGCTTCTAAATCTCTACACAGAATAACAGTTGGAAAAAAAAATTTAAAAATCAACAAATAATTTCTTATTAGCAGATACCAGTGTCTAAAGAGCTGCCAAACCTCTGCAACTCAGTCTCCATGCAGATGCTTCCTCCAGAAAATCTTAAAGATCATCTTTTTTCAAACGTCCTTAGACTTGTCAACATCACTTAAAGGAGTAAGTTAATGGAGTCTGTTTTTAGCCCAGTGACACTATCAGGATGCCATTCTATTAAATGTCACAAGAAAAGGGGGAAAATATTTTTAACTGAATGATTTGCATACCTAGGAATATTTTCAGCACTTCAACATTTTGGAGGCTGTGCAATCCCTTATACAGGGCTCGTCAAAGTAAGATTGTTCCTGCAGAAAAACAGTGATGAATAAATTTTACTGGGCATTAGTCAGATTCGGTGTGTGCAGGGATTTTATCCCTGATTCCTTCTAAGCAAAGCAGCACAGCAGCCTCATATTATTATGGAAGCTCATGGATCTTGTAGTTTGTTTGCACTGAATCTTGGGTGTGTTCCATAAAAATACTCGGGATGACCTAGACATCCTGGGATCACATTTGTTGAATTGGGCATTGTTATTCCTTTCTTTTGGACAGTTTTAGTTGATTGGTTTGGTTGAGGTTTTTTGATGGGATTTGTGGGGTTTTCTGGTTTTGGTTGTTGTTTAGTTGTTTTCCCTGACTGCTGCTATGCTTTGGAATCAACACATTTTTGATGATGGAGATTAAGATATGTCCATGTTTAAGGCCATTTCTTTTGGGAAATTTAATAAATGCTTGCAGTTCTTATGATTGATCTAATGTGCTGTGCTTGGTTTAATAATATTGTAATTTTGGACATTTTTATAGGATCAGTATATTTCTCTCTAACCTCAGCTTAGACTGAGCAGTCAGATTTTTTTTTCCCAGTCAAAAAAAGTCATCAGTATGTGATTAGGGCAGTAATTAAGCACAGCCTGCTATCAGTACCATTCTTTACTAGATGTGAAATGAAGCAGGCAAGCAGGATTTCAATGGTTGCCTTCCTCTGGAGTCCTGGCTCCTGTCCAGGTAGGGTCTCCAGGGCACTGGATTGACCTCAGTGCATCTCCTTGAGAGAGGAGGCTGCTCACACGCTGCCCAAATGGCTTTGAGAACACAAGTTATCACTCCATGCGAGTGATGCCTTAAGCAGATGTGCTTCCTACACTTTTGGGAATGTTGGAAAACCTGCTGGGCTTTAGCAGGCAGATGAGCTGCAGGTTCCTCAGGCACATCAGCACCTTCTGCACAAACCTCAGCCCCCGTGCTGGATGCTCAGTGCCCTTCTAGCAGGTGTGTGCCACCAGCACCGACTTTCTTGTGGCACTTTCCCAAACTGAACATTTCTCACAGCAACTCCAGCCCCGGCCAATAAATAACCAATTTTCAGTTGTTTACTTTCCTCCACCAGGCACGATCCCCTTCACTTGGGCTGGCGTTTTCTCTCAGTGTTCCCATCCTTTTTATTCCTGAGCAATGATCAGCTTTCATTTCATTTTGAACAGAAAAGGGCAATATGGGTGTGGGCTTCCTGACTCCTTAATCCTCATGTATCCTGCCAAGATTTTCAGGGATTCTTGGAGCTGCTGCTCTTGCTGCCCAGTGAGTGCCAGACAGGAATCTGAAGGACCTGCCCTGCCCGACCAGGAGAGACACACAAGCTGAGCTTGCAGCTCTCACACCTGAGTGGGCTCTTCCCATCTGTTTGTCAGACCACAGCACCTCATTCTCGACATTTCCAATTCGGCCAGGCATCATCTGGCACAGTCTGCAGTCAGTCTGTGCTGCGTGATAGACGAGCAGGAGGACAGAAAGTTAGGATTTCTTCTCTAGTTCTGTTGGTAGATTACAACTAGAAGGGACTTATCCTTGCATAATGCCAGCCACAGGGTATTACCAAGTTCAAAGTCAACCTCCCAGTGAAAATGCAGCGCTTCCAACGATTCACAGAATCTCTCTGTACTGGGAAAAGTAAAACAAACCAGAGCTCTTCAGACAGGAGGCTGTTTGGATGTATTTAGCTTTCAGTGGTGCGATGTTGTGGTTTATGTTGCGTGTATGTGTTTTTTCTCACAGTGAAACTCTGATCATCAACTTAAACTGCTTTCACTGCTGTACTCAGCACTGAGTGCAGCATTCCAGCATTATGGCAGCTTCCAAAAGAGGTGAAATTTGAAGGGAGCAAGGGTCATGCTTGGCTGTTCAATTGGCCATTTTTTATACCTAACGTGGAAGTTGTTGTGTTTTCTCCCTCTGAATATGCAATCAGCAAACCAATTATCACTGGACTTTTATGAGAAATATGGTCAGTAAGAGGGAGGAAGAGGAGACAGCAGAGCAGATTCTAGCATCTGACTGTCAAAAGCACAAAAGCCCGAAACAATGAAGAAATAAAGTATTTATCCAGTGGTGACACGTTCAGACATTCCACTTTTGCTTTCCTGTGTGACCCCAACATCATGTAAGTCATGGGAAATCATGTAAGTCATTTCTTGGGATAGGCCAGTAGAGACAAGGTGTTATTTTCAGTAAAAATTCTATTAAAAAAATTTCTTTTTGCAGTTTCTTTTCAGTAGAAAGAACCTTGTCTCTTTCCCCTGTGCTTGCATCTCTAATCCCACATCACTGTCTTGCTCACAGACATGAGGATCTCATTGTTAAGCAACACTGAAGCAGTTGTGGGGTGAGTGGCTGTTTACAATAATTATGTTAATTCACTGTAAACCAGGTGGATCTCCACAGGTGTCTTCAGTCAACTTTCCAGTGCTGTCTTTAAACCACTCAAAAGAATTTTGCTGCCAAAAGTTTGGGGTCTGTTTTGTTTCAGCACTACCTAGAGTGCTCACATCACGTCTGCACCTGATACGGTGTCACACCTGCTGTCACCTTTGGCACTGCCTAACTTCCTGCTCAAACACTCTAAACTTTTCTGACATTTCCTAAAAATTTTTCGTGTAGCTAATCAACTTCCTTACAGACATTTTTTTAAATGAATCGTTTCTCTCAAAAAAGGTCTCTTTAAGACCATTTGCAGTCACAAGTTATTTTCTGGTGCAGTGAGATAAGCTTTTGTTTGAAGACCGTTTCAAAGAAAATGTAATGTCAAATGGAGCAACAATTCTACCTTTGTTTGTGAGCACTGACGTGTCTTTGACGCTGTCCATGTAATTAATTATTTCATGAAACAGGTGTGTAGTACAGTCACATTTCCTTCCCCAGTAACACATTTTCAGCAGAAAGAGTGCTGCTGGGCATGCGAAGGATATGAATAAAAGAAAGAACCCATATTTTGCTTTTCAGATGTGGTTAGGAGTCTCTGGGGGTGGGAAGCCTTGCCTGCCACTGAGGACACAGGTGAAGAACACTGGTGTGATCCTGAGCCACGGAGCCTTGCAGAGAGATGAGGGGTGTAACATCAGCCCGATGTCGCTCTCCTGCGTGCACGTGGCATTAATCACCCCAGAACACAGGCAAAGGGAGCTCACATCGGTCTGCAAGGTCCCAGTTACCGAGAAAATCCTGATCAGTGGGGGTGTCCCCTCTGCTGTGTGACACCGAGTGAGGTGCTGCTTGCTCTAGAGCCCCGAGCTGTCCGTGAGCTATGGCAGCCCAGGATGATTCCTGCCATTTTAATAGTTTCACACTGCAGAGCCAGGATCCAGCAGGTCCATGGCTGAGGAAGGGACTGGAGTGACATTTGCTGGCAGGAGCAAGGGCAGAGAGAAAGCAGCAAGGCTCGGGAGGAGGGGAGGGCGGGGGAGAGGGCACCGGGCCAGGTTCTTGCCTCTCTTCACAGCAGTGAGTGCTGGAGCCCACGCTGGAGCCGAATGGACATGGAAATTTGTAGGTTTGGGAGCAGTGTTCATACCTGAGCAGAAGGATTCAGCTCCATTCCATTTCCACTGAGCAAAACTCCTTGGAACCAGTTTCTTCAAAAGTGTCTGAATGTATCTGAGGGCCTCATCACAGAGGTAAGGCATTTTTGAGCTTTTGGCAGTCTAGGGTGGTGACGGCTATGCCATGGTTTAGACCCCACGGAACACCAGTTTGTCCAGCTGGAATGTTTTGAGCCCACTGGAATATTTCGATGTTTCAATCTATGTTGGTGTCACCCAGAAAGCAAAACAGGTTTCAAAGTGTGTTTTTGGTGAGTTGTCTGCTTCAGGCTCCTCATGGCCATTGGTGCCTTTTCTTCTGCACATCTGGATTTAAGAATAGAAAAGTGGAACTGGTTGGGAATTTGAAGCACTGGCCTCCTCCCCCATATTTAATAGCTATAACCAGTGGAAATGGAAATATAAAGCAGGTGGTTTTGTCAACACAAATTCAAAACCAAATCAGACTCTTGTGAGATGTTTGACTGATCTGTAGATATTTTAGTCTCCCCCCACCTCTCCCCTTGCCCACTTTCCATTTTTGAGCCTTTAGAACCAGCTTAGCAGAGGGAAACCTTTTTAATAAACAAGTAACAGGAAAAACTTCACCTGGAAATCAAATCAGTGATATTTTTATAGAAATGAGCCCTTTTTTTTCATTCACTGCTCTTGGAATTGCTGCTTTTGCAACATCTGTATAGACACAGGACTTCCATATCTGCTTAAGTAAACACTTTGCTTTTTTTATTTCCACTCTATATGTAAGGGGATAAGCAGGTTACTATTTATGAGATTCATGAAAAACTTCAGTTTCAAAGGCTCTTTTTTATTAGATGTCTTAATCCAAGTCTCTTTATTGGATTGGGAAATGAAAATAAATTCTCTTGAGCACAAATAATAAAAGGCAAAAATAAAATTGGTGCACACACAGCTCAATCTAATACTAAAGAACCTGCAGAATCAGTTTAAAAAATTGATTTGTCCCAAGCAGCACTTCCAGGGGCCTGGAGTTGTGTCTGCTACCAGAACTGAAGTTGCTGTGTGGAAATTTCCAATCTCTTCAGTTTAATTTCCTCTTTTTGTTTGAGATTTTCTCTCCCTTGCTGAATTTTGATTCTCTTGAGACATTCTAGAGATATAGATCTGTCTCATTCCTGGTCTGTGTCAATATTTTCATTTATCTTTCAGGCATTCTGGTTATACATGCTTTTTCTTTTGCGCAAATTGATTTTTGTCTCCTGAGACTTTCGGTTTCCTTGTTTTAAATACAGGGGTTTATTCACGGCTATATAATTTGGTAGCAGCCATTAATGGCAGGATAATGTCTCTATTTAGGCAATTATCAGCAAGTTTTAAACATTTATAACAAATGTGGGTAGAAACTTCTGCTTTCTGCAGCTGGAATGGAAGAGGAACATGTTGACAAGTCCAAAGATTTTACCTGCAATGTATCTGAATATTACGATGCAAATTCTTTTATTTTCTTGAAACTCTGGCTGTTATATGCAAAGAGATTAAGTTCATCCAGTTTTCATTAGGCAAAAGAACCCCAACCAAACAAGCAAAAAAACCCCAACACACATTTTTAATTTCTTTTCAACAAAATTCTGTAATCATGAATATGACTCAAAGTCTTTGCTTGGTCCCTGTAGCCTCAAAGATGCTTAGACCTGCAAAAGGGTTTGATCATGTCACTGACTCGAGGTCCCTGTGAACAGGGAACTGGTGTTAACCTCACTGTGAGTGACGTGCTCACGTTCTGTGAGATGCTGAATTCATTCCTGAGAGCTGTGATTAATATGTATCAAATTTTTATTACTGCCAATGCTCCAGGTGTGAGTTATGGCTGAAATTCTTTTGCAGTATTTGTCAGGAATTTGTGTGAAGTAATTATAAATCATAGGGAAATACTGGGCCTGAGAGGAGAAAACTCTCAAGGATCCCTAAACGCAAATCAACTCTACAAACTTAAAATATTCTCACTGAAGTGTTCTGCAACAGAATCAAATAGTTGTTTTGCTGAAACCTTTTGTGCATGACGGCTTCACTCTCCAGTGGCAGGTTTTGTTACTTCTGTAATAAAGCCATTATTATTACCTACAGAACTTCAAAGAGTCAATACTGTATATAGTTATTTCCTTATTTTTTCAGTTGAGTAAATGCTGGTGAAAAGAAGCAGGAAAGGAAATTATCCAATTTTTTTCTCTTAAGGCTGCCACAAATGAAGCATATTTAAATTCCTCAAAGAAACTTGTGTCATGTTTAAAACATAAAGGAAGAACATATCCATCAATACTAAAAAATCACATTTGACCTTAAAAAAGGTGTTAGTGATGGGCTATAGACTTGTCTGTAGCAGACTTCTCATCGTGCTCAGGTTTTTATTTCCTTTCTGCTCCATCTTCTGTGACTGGGCTCATTAGTGTGGTGGTTTGGAGTGCAGGAGACGAAACGCAGGGAATGCTGCCTCTCATCTGCGTGGCTCTGTGCCAGCAGAGAGGCTCCAGGAGCCACCCAAGAGGCTTCCTCCTTATATTTTGGTTTTCCTCCCTCTGCCTGTGCGCAGGGTGTCACTGGCTGCCAGCAGCCACGCTGGGTTAAGAGCCCGTCAGCCGAGCTCCTTCGTAGGGACGGTTCCACTGCTCAGGCTCAGTCAAACTTCACAGGGCTTTTTCTGTTGATGATAAGGATATTTTCCCTACACTTAGCCAATCACATGAAAGGATCCAGTAACAAAAGTTAACTCTCTCTTACACAAATCCTACCCCTCTCTGTGCTGCGACTGGTTTAAAGTCCTCTTTTTTCCCAGCAAGAGAAAGCTTTTAAGGTCAAACTCTGCTCCTGTTGCCAGAGTGCTCATCATCTTCCTGAGCAGGCCAACAGACCCTTGGTTCCAAGGTATGTTTAGGAGCCAGGTGTTGCTGTTTGAGGGTGGTCTAGGAGTGCATTTGGTAGCTGGAACAATGGGAAATGATGCTGTTGGAGATGTGGAACTGGAGGCAAAGTGATCACCCTTTGTTATTCTTTAAAAAAAGCCAGAACTGCTCACAGCTCCCTCAGGTAACAGTACTTACGCTTCTGATTTCATTCCTTCCACCATCCTGAAAAAATCCGTCCCCTGTCTGAGCGGTGCTGCTCCACTCTAGGCACGTCCTTTCTGTTCTGCAACGAGGTTCTCCCGTCCAGCTGAGCTTCTACTCAGGCCTTGCAGAGTAAATTTAGACTAAAGCAGAATAGTCTCCAGCCAGCCTGTGCAGCCCCAGCAGGTACAACCCCTGCAGGCAGGGCAGGAGGGGAGGATTTGCGCCCCGGCTGCTCCTTGTACGAGCAGGAAGAGCTGCGCTCGAGAGAGCGGCAGATTTGAATTTACAGGTGAACTGCCTCTCCTTTGGTCGGGCATCCTTTCCTATTTCACTCTGCACTGGAAATCCAAATGGACATATTCCCTTGTTTCAGATGGAAGAGCACTCGTGTTTTCATACTTCCATGTGCACTGGTTGGAGCCGGAGGGAAGATCACGGGCCTAGGAGGAGTGATTGTGTTTATTACGCCAAAGGAACAGATGTTCAGGCTTTTCATACCCCCACAAAACCACGTTCCCACAGACCAGTTGTTTCCCAAGCATGTGCTAATGAATTTAAACCTTTTTTATTTTTGTATGCACACGAGAAGAATGCATTACATCTTGTTCAGGATATAATGCAGAATAATAAGAGTATTGCTCTAAAGAGTGTTATTGCTGTGAGCATCCCTGCCAATTTCATCTTCCTTACAGGCTTCATAGAGTGCCCATGCTGACACGGAGCTGAACCTTATTGGGAATACAGTGTCCTGTGGACATTCTTTCATTTTCCCTATCTGAAAACTTTATATAAAGTGATGCGTTGGGCATTGCAGGTTTTTTTAATCTCATTCTGTTAGCTAGTAAATTATTTTTTGCAAAGAAGTATGTAAACATATTATATATATCTAAATCCACTGAATTTATTAGACTCTAGGGTTTCAGCCACTTTCAGTGGTCTATAGATTAATTAATACTCAAATTAATTAAACTTGTCAGTGCTCTACATTAGAATCCTACTGACTACTATGTTCTCCAATCTCATAGAATTTCCTCAGTAGTTTCTTTATCATAAATGATGAGAAAAGGGTGAAAATATTTTTTTTTTATTGCAAGACAACATTTTCACTACATGAATATAATTAGGTTTTGCCATTTCTACTTGGAAGTATTAAATATTTTCATTGAACTATAATTTTGGATATCAAAAATGTAAAGGGGATATAAAATCCATTTCAAATCCTGAAATGTAAAAGCTAAGCTATTAATTAGAGGAAGAAAGGTCAGTGGTCTTCCTTAGCTTCCACCACATCTGTAACAATAATACAGGCCTTGTGCTGAGTGACTTCATATCCAGCCTCAGGAAAAAATCCCATTTCCCCCATCCTTATCGTAAGTCCCCTTTCAATACAGAACCTGAAACTCTGCTCTTTTGCACATGTAAATTCCCCACAAAGGAATCAAACATTTATTTATCTGTGGTTTTTATGTGTCCAGACTAGCACTAATAAAAGAGATACAATTCTGAACATTTTGTGTGTTTTTGTAAATTCCATAGGTCCTGATTTTGCCACTGACACCTTGAGACACGGCATTCTTAGTTTCCCACCAAATTTAGTGGGAAGCTGCCTGTCAGCTCTAAGACAGATTTTATCTGGTATTAGTTCATCACCTCAAAACTTTGTTATTGAAAAGTCAGTGGTGTCTGATTTGTTCCTGGCACCATGTGTTGCTGCTGGTTCGGGAAAATACAACTTTTGGGTAATAGTCTGCCTTCAAAAGGAATATCTGACCTTGTACTCCTAAGGCATAACTGAGCAGCCCACAGGAGTTTGTTTGATGTTGAGCAAAAAGGCATCTTTTAACTTTCAGTCGGACGGGGGACAGCTTGCAGCACACAAGGAGAAGTTTTCCAGCCTCACAGGCTTCTCAGAGAGTGGCAGTCACCTCAAAATATACATGTTTATAAGGAAAAGCTGTTCTAGAGCAGAGACTTTGGTATTTCATTAGCTAGTTAAAAAGTGAGCATTGCTTAAACACAAGATCTTAAATTCCCTTTGAAAAAAATAAATATATCTAAGGCTAAATAGTGTAAGGTTCATTTTGCTGTAGTTACAGAAACTGGAGACATAAAGCAAGCAGAAACAAAACCTTATTTTCTGTTAGAGTGCCTGGAATCTGTCAATTTCACTAAAAAGAACAGCACTAGTCTCATTCAAACTGCATTATGCAACAAAAGGGGTTTTGCCAGGGGTGTGCTCCTCTGAGTCTGCCCACCCACACCAAGCCTCCCCAGGGGACCAGGAGAGCTCTGATTTGTAGGAATTTTCAGGTAAAACTCCCTGGGACAGCTCACCTCACTCGGTGCTATGAGCAAACCATCCTTGGGGGTGAATTCCAACCCAAATCCTGCCACAGCTTCTGAGGGAAATAGGATTTTTAGGGGATGTGGATATGTCCCCCAGCCCAACGGTTATGACAAAATAAGCAGGAAAGGCAATAGGAGCTATAATCAGAAATTTCCTCCCATATCCTCATCTTGGGCCAAGTCAGGTTTCAAGATCAGTGTGGAAATATGTGATGGGAATGGCTGGTGGAGAACAGAGGTAGGAAAAGGAGGGAGAAAGAGCAAAAGGGTGGGATGCACAAAGCTCTGCACTGCCATCAGCCAGTCCTCTGTGGATATGTTCTCCACCTCATCCCAAATACCAACAGAAAAAGAAGAACAGGCAGACACTGTTCAGCGTCTCACGATGCTGCCCCGAAAGCTGTGGGCAGAGCTCTGCCTTGGTTCTGATGGAACCTCAAAGCCATCCAGGGAGTGACTGGAAGGAAGTTTGGTGGGACAGGTCAGGGTACTGGAGCTGCACAGGTGTTGATGGAGGACAGCTGCGCAGGATGGAGCAGGACCCCAGCCCTGATGTGGGATTTTCCACACAATTAGTCAAGGTGTGGGCCCTGCCCAGCATCCAGAAAAAATACAGATGGCAACACCGGAATTTCCATGGTGGTGGCTTTTTGGGATGTTGAGAAATAGCATGTGAACATGCCAGGGATGAAAACTAGTCATATGCAGGGAGAGTTACAGTCTGCTCTCACTTTTTGGATCCATAAAGCCCAGTGAAACTCAGTTCCTAAGTGTGTTGTCTCATCTCCTGACCAGATTTTATCAGTCCAGATTAAGGTGACCTTTGCACATTTCATCGTCTCTCAACTCAAACCAGCAGTAATGATGACACTCTGGAACATACTCCCAAGGAATTACCTCTGGCACCTGACTTTGGGCACAGTAGCTTGTTCAGGGTGACCTGTTTGCATGAGGGGAAGGACGGAGCTTTGTCTGACCCCTGAGAGGTACATGGGGGTCCCCAGCAGCCAGGGTGGCGGGTGCTGTGCCCCACGGCTTGGTGACAGGCAGAAAATGCTCCAGATGCCACAAGCCACAGCCAAAAACCTGGTGGCCAAGCAGCGCTGAGGGAGCCTCCCCCTTCAGATGGACGGGGACCTCTCTGTCTGCAGCCCAGTGACCCAAAGCCAGGGGAACCTTGCAAGGACACACGGTTCTTTCCAGGTGATTTAAAATTAATGTCACTTTCAGCTTTCTCCTGAGGGGGAGAAAGAGTTGGTAGACAGGCAGCCTAATGCCTAATTTCTTTGTGATTATATTTTCCAAGGAGATGTATTAGTATGTATTGCTAAATCTCATGTTCTTACTGCTGTAATTAAGGGTCTGAAATGGTTTCCATTATAAAACCATAATTTCAGGGATTTATAACGATTCCCAAACCACAAAACTTTGCTTCAGCCTGCAGTTTGGTGTACCAAGATCTCAAGCTAAGAACGAATTTATTGACAAAAGCTGACAAATATACAGTTTCTCTCCTTCTGATTTATTTTTGTGAGATGTAAAAGGTAATGCACACTCATATATGTGTGCATATCTATAAATTTGCTGGTGCATGTTTGCAGTTAATTCAGATGTAGGTAGTGTATCAATCCAAAATGGAGTTCAAATGAGTTTGCACTTGAGATTCATTAATTCTTTTATTTCTGGCAACAGGACAAATTTATAAATGGAAAATATCTCCTGATTTTTATGCAACCACTGTCAACATTTTTTCTTCTACAGCTCCAGAAAGAAAACTCAAGTTCTCTCACAGGCACATCATGCTGAAGGTACTGCAGGTCTGCGACTCTCTGGGCACATAATCCCATGAACCTCATTCCAAAAGTTTCTTTGTTTTGGGTTTGAGTCGAGAGCACGCAGAAGCTGAGGTGGGTTTTCTCTTTGTCTCTCACAGAGAGAGAATTTCTTTTTATTGCTCTTCTCTTTGCTAGAATTCACTACTACCCCCAAGCAAGTGGCAGCGTTTGCAAGGCCAGTGTCCTTGGATTTAACCTTGCTGCCAAAGGCTGATGTTGCTGCTTGCTCTGGGATGCTGTTACTTTCCAGTTTGTCTACTCATCTGGGCTAATTATAAAGGACCCTCTTTGGAGCTCAGGGTCTCCATCTGCCGTGCATAGGTAATTTGGATCTTCTCTTTCTTTCTTTCTTTCTTTCTTTCCTTCTTTCTTTCTTTCTGTCTTTCTTTCTTTCTTTCTGTCTTTCTTTCTCTCTCTCTTTCTCTTTCTCTCTTTCTTTCTTTTTTCCCCCCTCTCTTTCTCTCTTTCTTTCTCTCTTTCTTTCTCTCTTGGTTCAAATCCCTTCAAATATTTGTTTCAAATTAATATGATGCCAATGGTTGTTTTTCTTCCTTTTCCAACTGGTTATTTCGATTTTTTTTCTTAACTCACTCCTTGCTTTATGAAATTTCTAAGGAAAAAACCCTATTAGATATGGAGATTAATTTGGGATTATTGCCAGTTAAAATAGAAGCCATGTCATTAACTCACTTAGAAAATCAGTTGTGCTTGAGGCTTTCACAGGCAACGCCATGACACACTTGCACAAGTACCGATGCTTTCAACAACCAGGATTTTATCCGTGAAGAGTGATTAGCATAAGCCCTCAGAATTACTGAAACGTTGAACATGCAGCTGGTCTTGATACACTGTTGATAACTCATCCATTCCATGAATGGTCCTGAGTACAAATCTTGTGGATTTAACCCAAACCATGTTTTGCACACTCGACAGCTCTGCTTGAAGCTGTGCAGACTCTCGGCTCTCATTCTCTCAGTCCTGCAATCAAACACCCACTTAAAGCTGGTACAAATACCAACTTCAAGCTGTACAAAGAGAGCCTTGTAGGAACTACTACAGCACAGAATTGTTGTCCCAACAGACACCTCTCACTTTTCCAGGAAAAAGAGAAGCTGTATCGTTATGACCCAATGCATTCTGCACCTCTGTTGGAGACAGAGTGCCATTACTTACTTTTGAGAGCAAGCTGGTGAAGTGGTTGTGGAAGGAAAGGATCCACTAGGTCCTGGCATCATCAGCATTAAACTTTGCAGAGAATCAAAATATATAAATACCTCTGTAGATATGCACAGAATTAATATTGTGCTCTGTGAAGAAGGAAAAAGCTAAAATTCAGTTTAGCACTGGCTGTATTTATTTAAGATTTGCATTAAAATAAACCTCATTACTCCTTCTCCCATATCCACTACAGCATGAGCGAGCATCCATCACCACTCTTGAACTGCCAAGAAGTTGGCCAATTGTCCATTTCATTACTCCTTCTGGCAGCCACGCGAGATGGCACACTACTGGAAATGAACTCTTAGAAGTTCCAAAGTGTTCTCTGATTAGTGGGAATTGATGTGAATCAGGACTTGAAGAGCCGCAAGGAGATTGCAGCGCAAAATGTTTTCAAAAGGAACCTGATTTCATGGTGGAAAAATGAACAAGGTAGGTGTTGCACCTTGGATTAACGTCACGGTAAGAACCTCCAGGCTCAGGATGTGTCTGCTTTGTTTTCACTCATTCTCTGGGTTGGCTGCAGCCACCTTGGGGCGTCAGTTCCCAAACTGTGTGTCAGAACTGGAGGGCTGAGTTCATTCTGGGGACAGAGCCCTGTGGTGCTGCACACTGGGGTTCTTGGCTTTGTGGTGCCGAGAACATCCCCGCATCTGCGGTGGGTTGACCCTGGCTGGATGCCAGGCACCCACCAAAGCTTCTCTTTCACTCCCCTTCTCAGCTGGACACGGGAGAGAAAATATAATGAAGGGCTCATGAGCTGAGATAAGGACTGAGAGAGATCACTCAGGAAATACCATCACAGGAAAAACAAACTGAACTTGGGGATATTAACTGAATTTATTACTAAATAAATCAGGGCAGGATAATGAGAAGTGAAATAAATCTTAAAAACTTGAGGGATGGGGCTTAGGTCAGTTCATCACATGTTTTTTCTCCAGCTGCTCAGGGAGAGGAGTCGTTCCCCTGTTCCAGTGTGGGGTCTGTCCCACGGGAGGCAATTCTCCATGAACTCCTCCAGCGTGAGTCCATCCCAAGAGCAACAGTTCTCCATGAACTGCTGCCCTGGGGGTCACTCTCCCATGGGGTCAGTCCTTCAGGCACAACCTGCTGCAGTGGGTTCCCCACGGGGTCACAAGTCCTGCCAGGACCCTGCTGCAGCACAGGCCTCCCATGGGGTCACAGCCTCGCGCAGGCATCCTCCTGCCCCTGCGTGGGCTCCCCCAGGGGCTGCAGGTGGATCTCTGCTCCCCCATGCCCTCCATGGGCTGCAGGGGCACAGCTGCCTCAGCACGGCCTTCACCGAGGGCTGCGGGGGAACCTCAGCTCCAGCACCTGGAGCATCTCCTGCCCCTGGAGCATCTCCTGCCCCTTCTCCTCTGAACCTGGGGTCTGCAGAGCTGTTCCTCCCACAGAATCTCACTCCTCTCTTCAATGTCTGCATACATTTGCACAATAAGCTTTTTTTCCTTCCTAAATGTGTTTTCTCGATAAAACCACCAGAGTGAAAACCACCACCTCTGATGGGCCCCGTCCTGGCCAGGGCTGGGTGCACTCCGGAGCCAGTGGCATTGGCTCTGCTGGACTTGGAGAAGCTTGCAGCAGCTTCTCACAGCAGCCGCCCCTGTAGCCCCCTGCTTCCAACTCTGGCCACACAAAGCCAACACAATCCCTGGGCTGGGCTGTTTGCAGTGGAAGGGAAGTGGTCCAGGGCCAGCACAGAGGGGGACAAAGAACTTCAGGGCTTAGGTAACCCCAACACCCGGACTAACTGGACTAGCACCTTGTTTTCCTCTGGAGACCAAACTGAACCACTGCATTAAGCACACACCTTTTCATCCCAAACGTCTGGTTGGGAGCAACTCCACCATCACCTTTTGCAGCTCCCCCGCAGCCAATTTCTGTGAGACATTTGTGTTACAGCAGCAGGTTCAGCCCCTCAGGGGCCACGAACGCTGCACTTGACACTGAAGCCGGGGGTGAGATCCTGCATGGGCACGTGTATCCTGGCAGAGCTGGGACCGTGCCCGGGGCTCCCCAGCTCGCTGTGAGAGCAGAGGGAACTGCAGGATTCCTCACTGCTGGCTGTGTGAGCTGTCCAGGTGCAGCTGCTGTTGGATGCTGTGAGATATCTGGCAGCAGAAAGTCTGTGTTCAACCACAAGGATTGACTCAAAAACAAGTAGATGGAAGAGTAATGACAAAACATAATAAAACACTTCCCAAAACCACACCGCCTAAGCCAGCATTTGGCAGCTGCTTTCAGTTTCTTTTTTTAAAGAGCTTTTGTCTGGAATTAGGTGCTCCCCTGAGTTCCCAGTCAACGCTGGAAAAGCTGCCAATTGCACAGGAAAACATGTGAGATTAAAGAAATATGTTATTTCCTTGCACTGCAGTTCCTGGGAAAAGCATGCGAGATTAAATAAATATGTTATTGCCTTTGCACTGCAGTTCCTGGGGAAAAAACATCACCAGAAAATCATTTGGGCCCAAACGTCCAGGGAAATGTACCCCAGAGCACTGAGCTTGTAGTGTTGTCAGGTTTTTTCCCCAACAACATCTGAAATGATCTCACTGAATTCTGCAGAACAGGTTTGTTTCTCTCTTGTTGGCATGACACAAAACTTGACAGCGTGGCTGACGTGGGTGAGTTCACACACCTCATGTCATGGGCACTCTCAGAGACACTGATGGATTTCTTTCACTTAACTGCTTTGTTGTTGTTGTTGTTGTTGTTGTTGTTGTTATGTGTTCTTATTTTGCCAATTAACAAAACAAAAGAGAAATAATATTCCGAGCAGTTTCCTTTTGCTATTCCTCCTTTTCTATTTTTCCAGAGGAGAAAGAAATCATAAAAGAACGTTCACTTCCCAAATAAACCTCCTTATGTATTCGTTTGCTGATAGGAGCAAAAAAAATTCTAGATGCAGACAGTACAAAATACAATTGATACAGAATTAAAAAAACATATTGGTGAACACATATGCACTAAAATATATAACATAGATGCACTAAATAGATGCACTAAAATATATAACATATGCAAGATACAATTTTATTTATGGAGGTCTAGGAGGCACACTCATATGCCCATGGTGATACCAGAAGTCACATTGCTTTTCTTTATTGTGCTTATTTATTTTATAAAATGCCTATATGTATGCCTACACATTTGCAGGGGTGGATCTGCGCAGTTCCCAGTAATGCACAAATATCTGCTGAGACGCACACATGCATGTGTTTTGGGTTTTATGGTATTTTAGGGGTTTTATCATAAGTGATACATTTCATTACTACTTATGGAACCGAGCTCTTGTTTCAATTTTCTTACAATTCTAAGTGTCTGTTCTGTTTCCAGAACTGGCTTCTGCAGAGCACAAAACTGGTCTCCAGAGGTTACTCTCCTTGAAACAGATGAGTGCACGGCAAGAGGAACAAAGCTATTTAATAAATTAATCATAAAAAGACGATTAATAGTCAGACACTGTTAGACAATATGTTTGATTTGGGACACTTTTTCAGTGAGATTGTCAGATTTTTTTCATCAAACATTTAAATCCTGCTAAAAGAGGTGAAATATCAAGGCCATGTTTAAAACTGTTTCATTCAGAATGCAAATGCTGTTTGACCTTCCTGTGCTCTCAGTTTGTATCGGTGTAATTTTACTGGTGCAATTTTGTTTTATTTGTCTCAGGATGAAGGTGCTGAAAGCCTTGGATTATCTTTCCTTGCATCATTGTCCCCCTTCTCCACTCTTTTTTTGTAAGTTTTAAATTAGAAGACATATACTAAGAGACAGTTCAAAGGCATGCTAAGGAAATCAATGTCGTGTGTCTCACACACGGAAATTAGAGGTGTAGGAGTTGCTTCCCTTCATGGACTGCGATGACTTGTACTCAGATCCTTGGGCTTACCCACCCCACGGTAATTGCATTCGCATGTCAGGTTCAGTACTGCCCAAAATCACCCACTAAGATCACTAGAAGGAGCTCTGTGATCACTCCAAAATGGTGGTCAGCACTTTACGGGCTGCAGCCTGCACCTCTGAAGGTCCAGCTGGGCCAAGGCCAGTCCCAGCCACCTTTTACTTTCTCCTTTGGAATCACAGTGTCACCCCTCCATGCGCCACAGGACATTAATGCCTGATTACAGCCCTCCTCGCCGTGTGTCTAAATGGTGGGGGAACATTTAAGAAGCTGTGCATTAGGGTGTTCCAGAGAAGTGTGATCCCTTAAATTCCCATGCAGTGCAACCTTGTGTAAATATGGAATCCAGCTCTAAATAGTCTTCATTTTACTTGGGAGATGAAATTGTTAGCCTTTGTTTCCAACAACAGCTACTTAGTCAACTTGCTCTTATTTCAAAGCAGATTTTTAAACTAAAATAGAAATAAAATAAAACCAGGACTAAAAGTATTTTTAACTACCTGAAGAAAGGTATGACTTTTTTTTTTTCAATATTTTAAATGTGTGTCTGCAACATTTCTGTTTCTTCCAAATTTTTGCTGTTTAAATACTTGTCCCATTCATCCAAATGAAAGACTACCAGCCAATTACCCAAATGCTGTCCCGAGACAACCAGTTTCTCAGGGCAGAATTTGATGTACTTATGTAGCAGAACAGTCTCCCCCGTGGGTTTTAGTGTACAATTAACTGTTCCTACACCATTATTCCCCAAAAGCCTGTGGCTTCAGGGGCTCTCAGCTGATATTTGGGGTTTGTCAAAGCCCATGTCCCTTACTCCACTGCAACTGTTTACCCAAGCCAGTCTGATTAAAGCTGTCATGTGCTTGTATTTATACACGTACAACACTCTGAAATACTTGCAATAAAATTCAAGCATCTCCTGGTCAAGAAGAATGGCATACAACCTTTATATAATTTGTATACAAACCTTGGAGCAATGTTTTTTAAACTCTACGAAGGAATGAATTCTCAGTCCCTTTGGGGTGATGTGTTCTGAGTGAAAGCACTGCCAGCCTCTTGTGTGCACAGGCCACAAAGCACTTCTCAGCTATAAAAAAGAAAACTTGGGGTGATTATCTTTTTTTTTTTTCCTTAACCAAATAGGAATATAACCAGTGTTGCCACGCTTTTTAAATTTCCTTTTACTGAGCCACATTACACACCCAGCATTGTTTCCATACGCTGCTGAATTTCAGGTAGGAATGAGGGGTAGTGGTGGATAAAGTGTGAGATCCTGGGCAGAATGCTTAACATCTGCTCAGATAAAACCAACAGCGTCCCGAGATGCACATACACATTTATCAGCCACGAGATTTGGAACCTGGCCTTGCTCCAGCTGGAGAGGCCTCATTTGAGACGCTGCTTGCAGCTCTCTGCACTCAGCTCTGGAATGGCTCACAGAGCAAAGGGGAGAATAAAGCTACAGCCGTGAGAGAGATACAGGGACCAGGAGATAATGGATCTTTGGAAAAAGTGCAGGGGCTTGACATCTCCTGAGAAAGGGGGACAATTCAGCAGAATCTCAATGAGGTGACATGGGGTATGCAGAAGTCTGAGGGAGTGGCTGTGGAGCTGGAATGAGCCAGTGCTAAATGAGGAAGCAAAGCATTCTGGCAGCATTTCCTTACAAGACAGTGAATACAGCGTGAGAGATTAAGCTGTTGACATCATCAGCAGAAAGGTGATTTAGAAAGTCTGACAGTTGGTAGGAGGGCACAGACATTAGTAAAGAAATAGAACAAAAACAGGTAAATCAAAGGTTTTGTTGCGTTTTCGCCTGCTCTATTAAAATTCCCTTCCTGCCAGGGCAGCATCCAGCCCCTGAGAGGGCAAGACAGGTGGGACACCAGAGCAAAGCCAGCTGGAGAGCCACCAAGAGACTTACCAGCTACAGAATTTGAATTTTAGAAGCCTTTAATACTTCAGTCTCCAGTTACAGCATCAGAGCTGCTTCCAAGTGGCCCGAGACTGATGTCCCTCCATGGATCAGGTGAGAAACACAGAGGCCTTTCCCTCCAGCACTGGCCCTCAGCAGTGGGAGCCTTCCCCCTCAGGGCATGGGCATCCTTCAGGGCACTTCACTGTGGGCCACAACATCTCCCCTAGGGGGAAAAGTTCTGCTAGAGCCAGGAAATAAACAAGCAGATGGATGGATGGATGGATTGATGATGGATGGATGGATGGATGGATGGATGGATGGATGGATGGATGGATGGATGGCAGTTCAGATCTGGATAGGCAAAAGGGAGAGCCACAAAAGCTCCCATCTCAGCCTTGGGATACCATTTTCTCCCCACAGCAACTCCCACAGAAGCGGCTGCTGAAAAGACAATTTACTTTGGTAAACGCCCTCTTTAAAATGAGAGGGCAGTGTCGTGCACTTTCTCTGAAAGAGAATCAACACAGACTTTCTCCCAAATCTCTTGCATAAAAGGCAGGAATCTAACAAGAGGGGATGGTGTTACAGATTTTATCCAAATTCTGACGCCAGCTGTTCTTTTCCTTACACAGTTGTCTGCACAGCCATTTTTTCATCTTCTTATTTTTAAAAGAATTACTTTTAACTGAAATGTCCCGTGTGGGCGCCCAGCAGGATTCAGATTAACTGGGTTTATGCAGATACAGAGAAGCACTTGTCGTCCCTGCTTGGGCCCAACAAAGAGATTGAACCTCACAGTCCCTTGGGCCACAGCTCCAATTTAACACAGCGATCACAAACAGCTTCCTGCTCCAAAAGCGTTCCCCAAATAAAACAAATCCCAGATGTGCTAGAGCACAGACAGAAGTGAGCAACTTGTTTCTGCCATCGTGACCAGCTGGATGGAGTGGATAAGGAGACCAGAATGTATTCATGGGACATAGATAAATCGTCATCAGGCAGGGGAATCTCACAGACTGTGGGAGAAGGAATGGCTAGAAAACAACATTACATCATTTTGTCACATGTGATCCATCCTGTTCCTTGTCTCTCCAGGAAAAGGAAATAATTCAGTCCTCATGTTTTTGTTCAGACAGACACACAAAGACAGATTTTGCCACATTGTACCTGTCTGTCAATGACTTCCCCTGACACAGTCTGGTTAACAGAAGAACATTGTTGTGTAAAGTCATCATTTCCTCAGTAGCAGCCCTGGATTTTGACTGGCAGCAGTACAACAGTCAGCCCTTTCTCACATTCTGGGAGTAACTATTACACATCACTTTTTAAAATAAACTATGTTTAGAAGAACTGGAGTCTGAGCTGACTTGAGGTGTGGACAAGGCAGAGTGAGAGGACAGTTCAGCTGCAATTTTTATTTAAAATGACCATAAATCAGTTAGTTGCACCATCAAACTGCCTAAAACTTCCTTCTGCTTCCCTAGAAGAATCTGCTTAGGAATCACACACAGGATGATTTTGTCCTCTGGGGTTTCTTGAGCCTCCAATACAACTTCAGCCAATTTTCAACAGGTTCTTTTTTAATAAGTGCATTTGTACAGAGTGTGCTGTTATCACAGCAGCTCAGAAAAACTCCAAGGTTTTCCATTGATGGATGGTGGTGTTTGGGGTTTTTTGGTTGTTTTTAACTACGCATTTTTTAGTAATATTTTCTCTCTATTTTATCTCCAAACCCTCCAATAAATTCTCAGCAAAATTTTCACTGAAATTGAAACACCACAGTAAAATCAGTAATGAGATGTTTGGGTGTTTTTCTGAGATAGAAAGTGGCTTAAATACTAAAAAAAATAGAGGTTTTTAAAAAATAATTTCTCTGTGGTTTATGTATTTTTTTTCCATAGTCATCATCTCATTCTATTTCAGACAGACAGGATGCAGCATTGTGTGGATGTTACCTACTATTGTGAAGGACAGCAAGAGGTTTACAGTTCACAAAAATAAAACACAGAGAATGTGTCAGGCCCCAGAGGATGCTGACTGACCCTGCTGTCCCTGACAAGCCTTTGCTGGGACCTCTGCACGTGTCCCCTGCCCCCACGACTCATCCATCAGCACACATTTAAGCGCGCTCCTTGCTTGATCCGTGCTGCAGGAGTGCTGCTTTTCAGCCCTGCCCCTTTTTCCTTGTGTGGCACTGTTTCCAGTTCTGCCCTTGGCCAGGTTGTTGGCTGGCCCAGGGTGGACTCGGTTCAGCCCTTATCTCCAAGCACAGTGTCATAATTTGTTTTGTGGGTTGTTTTGTTTGTTTGTGGGGTAGGAGGGCTCAGTTCTGTGCCCCTTCACAGTGATGTGCTTAACCTCAGTCGTGGAACATTTTTTGGTATCTTCACAGAAGTTTTACAGGATAGAGAAAGTAAACCTTGTGTGGAAGTTTGGACTAGCAAAATATTTGCAGGAAAAGTGTAACTGTGGGAGCTGTGAGCTGCCTTGCCACTCTTTAAAAATAGGCAAGATTGGATCCAAAGTTTGTTTAGAACCTGAGACCCTAAAGGCTTGACTTTAAAGGTTCACTTAAAAGAGAAGTTCAAATGCTGTAGGAGGCTGAGAGTGTGATCTGTGTCCCATCACAGATCTCTTCTATCACCACCAGTCTAGGGGTGCCATGCAGCTGAGGTTCAGGATGACCAAAATACCAGGACCTGCTGATCTGTGCCCTACGAATCCTGGGATGTATCCTTAAGAGAGCACCATCCTCATCCTCACAACACACTGCTATCTGAGTGGTTCTCTGTGTCCCTGACAACTCTTTTCAAACCTCAGAAACAAAATTGCCTAATGATGAGATCAGAGACGTAGTTATTCCTTCACAGCACCTATAACAACTGAGGCCTTTTTCAGGATGCAGCAGTGTATTAGTTGAAGTACTGATATGAAACTAAGGCAGGAAAATAAAAAAAAATACAGCCTACTTTTACTACAGTCTGTAAATCCAGGCTCCTCTCACTTCTTTGGAGACTTGCAAAATGAACCATCAATCTCAAATTATCACCTCTTTTTCTAACTTGATTTTATGCTATCGAGTATCTGAAAAGCACAGTCATCATAGGTGTTTCTGTGAACATCTCACCCTAGATTTTTCTCAGCTTCTGTAATTAGTTAAGCAGATGCATGTTGTTACTTGGTTTTGGATCAGAGCAATACTCAGTACACGAGAAGGGAGAGTAGTTCCTAAATTCTCCTCCCAGCAGTGGAGAGGTTGAGTGAGAGGAAGCTGGCCTGGAGTGCAAACCCTGAACCCACCCACCCACACCAAATTTGGTGGCTTTTTGTCGCGTGCTCGTGGCAGTGTCTGTATTTCACGGCAATAACCCTGTTTTAGGCTACCTTCCAAACACAGCAATAATGGGACAGAGCTGACACTATTTTTGAATTCTGAAGGAATCACAAAAGCTTCGTAACTTAATTCCCCCAGGATTGTTTGGCACCAAGGTGTGAGAACTGCAGGAAGCAACCCACAGGTTAAAGCCTTTGCAGTGCCCAGCACGGTCTGCCACTGGGAGCTCAACCTCTCTGATTATAAAATTAGACAGAGATAGCAAAGTAGTTGGGTCTTATGAATTCCAGGAAATTTATTAGTCCACAGTAAAATTCCCAAAGAAATAAGACTGTTGTCACCAAAATTGTTAAGTTTTTTCCACTTAAGAATTTGTGTGGGAGACGTAGGCCACGAGGCACAAAAATAACTGGTTAGATAGGAGGGTTCTCTCTGAGGCGTGGGTAAAATGGCAGCTGAAATTTGAGGATATGTTCTGTCTCTCCAGTGGGTGGGGGGGAGAATGGCCCACAGGGTAGAAATTCTGCATCACTAAACTCTTATATCTCTAAATTTTGGTTGAGTTCTGCATTAAAGACCCCTACCACCCACTGTTTCAAAATTCACCACGAATGAGGGAAAAAAAATCTTTGGGATCGCTCTATTTTTGTTGAAGTGTGGCAAGAAGAGACTAACCATGAATCAGGATGAAATATGTAGGAGTATTATCCAGAGAGTGTTAAGGGAGGTGTTTTAGGGACCACTGAAGCTCCTCAAGTCTGCCCTTCAAAAACACAGAGCAAGAAATCCAACACAGGTTTTGCTTTGGGTAGATCAGCTTCTTGCAGCAAATCATCCTAATGAGGAGCTTGCTGAGCAGTCTGAGGAGCACCCCTGGGTCCCCACCCTGGCCTCCCACTGAGGAGAAAGAGTCCTGAAGCAGAAAATTCAGATCAGTTTACACTGGTACAAAGCCTAACTTTCTGTAAAGGCCTGAGCAGACAGAATGACCTTTTAAAAAAAAAAAAACTCCCTGTGATTGAGCTCTTCAAAGGATAATTGCCAGGAAACCGTAGAACAGGCTCTTCAAAAAGTCCCAGTTTAGAAATGCTCATTGCTTTCCTACATACGGACGTGCAGAGCTGTGAAGAATTGAGTTTGTGTTGAAGCCAACGTGGAGGAACTTGAAGGACTTTTCCAGTGTTTTGCTGGACTAAGAAACACTTTCTTTGTTGTTGTTACAAGGGCATAGTGAGGAATGTGGGAAGAGGAAGTAAAGAAGCCAAGTTTTCCGTACATCTGTGTCCTGTTCCTGAAGGAACTGGGTAAGAGATGAGCCTTGTGTTTCCCTGGGAGTGAGCATTAATGGAGTGTTTCTCCTCTGCCCGACCTTCTGCTGTCACAACATCTTAGGGAGCTGAATCCATGTGAAAGCTGGATCTTCCCGCCACATCTGACTTTACAAGTTCCTGGGTCACCAGGAAGAAAAGGGACAAACACAAGCAGGTGAGGGGAGACTGCACAGTGCCACTGAAGTGCCCAGGCTCCTGCTCTCCTGCAGGCCGGGCACTGCCCACACCTTGGGAATTCGTATTGGTATTAATATGTCAGTGCCAAAGGTCTCAGGGAAGACATGGAACAGCAACAAGAGGTTCACTGCCACTGTCAGTCCTTTGCATGACAAGCCCTACAAACAAACAGATACATTTTCCTTGTTCCAAGAGCTGAATCCTGTCTAAGACAGGTCTGGGAGGCCAAGCAGGATTTCACTCCTCCATGGTGCCCCTGCCCTGCTCCTCCCCACATCTCTGCTGCAGTTTCCCTGGCAGAAAACCCCAAGCAGGAGCTGCAGGTGAGGATTCCTCCTGCTTGGCAGTTCAGGGAAACCATGGAAACCGTGCGGGGCAGCTGATAAGTTTTCAGAGGCAGCACTCTGCCTTCTAAAGGGATGTAAACACACTCCTTGGTCAATTCTTCCACCTGCCACATGCGTGGGACACACAAATTTTTTGTGTACATTTCTACAAGGACCTGCAGGCAGTGCAACCTCTGTCTGGTTGTTCTGTGGGTCAGGTGTTTTGTGTGTTTTGCAAGAGGACATAAATAGCTTTTAGGCTCCCTTGCTCACCTGCTTCGATATTGTTGTACATCAGCACCGGGGTGTTCTGTGCTGGCAGCAGCAGAAACACGTGGAGTTACAGAAGTTTTATCTCTGGTTGTTGTGAAGCCTCCTCCTCTGCTCTTCCTTCAGATGGAATATTTATCTCACGTAAAGTGCAGCCAGACGAACCAAATGACCTCTGACCACCATAACACAGTTGATTTTTTCCCCCTGCACATCTTAGCTGGTTTTCACATTGAAAATGTCGTTTTGCACAGCAAACAGGGACAGGTTTGCCAGAGTGACCCAGACAGAAACCTAAGTGCCAGCTCTGGGATTATGGGTTAGGCACTGTGGCCCCAGAGACCCATTCCTGTGACATTGGAAACCCAAAATGTTGGGCAAGATAGATATTGCACAAAAGACTGTAAACTAGAAATTTTTTTAGAAGGTTGAAGACTGTTGAGCAAATGTTGTTTTTCCTGTCTTATGGCCAAATGGTGCAACCAGACATTTGACATCGAGGAGAGGACCCTCTCTCACAGGTTTGTCTGTTGGCTTCTCTTCCACTTGTTCATTCTCAGGAGTCTGTTTGATTTATTTTTACTTGTTTAGGGTTCTTTTTAAAATTTGCTTACTTTTTTATTTTTTTCCTTTTCTGTTTTTCTTGGTGTTCAACAAAGAACTTTCAGCAAGAGCCAGGACAGAGCCAGGTCTCTNTGATGGAGCTGTTACTTGCAGGGAGGGAGGGGGGATCTAAAACAGACCAAAAAGACATGAAGGGGAAACCAAACCAAAAACATTCGCTTCAGATGTGTCCTGGTAATGGGGAGGGGAGTAAAAAGTGTCAGCAAGAAAATGCCCATGGACCTCTGTTCCCTGCAGGTGTGGTGCTCACCGTGGTCTGCTCAGAGGAGGGATGGCTTTACCACAGCTCTTTTTTCATGTGAAATCCTGTGGTACTCAGTCCATTCTGCTCCAAACAAAATGAGGCCTTGTCATGAATCTGCTCTACGTGCAAAACAAAGTGGTTTTAAGCAATTTTTGTTTTATTTGCTCCCTCAATTAGCTACAGCAACTCAAAGCAGAACCATTGAGATTTAGGTTTCTCTGACTTGACTTCTCTCTTTTATTATTGTTTTTCCTTCACCTGAGTGGTGTGATCCTACTGAAAGCCAAGTATTTTTAGGGACAGCATTGTGGCAAATTTATATAAAGTTTTTGAGATAATTAATAACCTTGTGAGGAGGTGAGCATTTGGACCTCCTCCCTGTGCAGAAGCTTCTCTTCTATCCCTCATGATCCCTCACTTTTCTTTTTTTCTGCTTGAAAACAGTTTTCTTTGGGAGGATATTTGGAGGCATTAGTTACTTAATGATTTCACTTCTTTCTCCCATCCCAATTTCTAGAGCCTTTTGCAAGAGATCCCCTTTTTTGGGGATCTTCAGCATCCATTTCAGTTCCCAGACTGAAGCAGGAGGATGAGGCAGACACAGCTTCCTCTCACCCTGGGCACTTTAGAGTTCTGGTCAGCTCAGGGGAAATTTCCTCTAGGAAATTCATGAAGTGCAGCTCTCTCTTTTATCAGTCTCTTGCTGTAAAAACGTGGCCTTGAGGATTATTTTTATCATGTCACAAACACGTAACTAAAAGTAAAAGCAGTTTCTGTTAGAACTGTTGAATGCAGTATCTGACAGACTTGAGGCTGCCGCAGCTCCCCGTCTGCAGGCACAACTGGCAGTGAGGCTGAAGGTGTTCCCCCAACGATTTATTTTCTTTTAAACTTTATGTGTTCAAAATAATTTCTTGACTAATTCAAAACATGAAAACTATGATGGTGATATGTATTTGCTTGACTCCTGAATTAAAAAAAAGAGGAAGAACAGAAAGCCAATGTAAATTGCCAGTGAGAGCAGGAGGAAGAGTGAGGCACAGTGAGGCTTGAGGCAAAAGGTGAATGTGTCGTAATTAACAACAAGAGTTTCCATGGTTTCTGAGGATGTTTGTTCTGATGAAGGATTTAAAAGCATCTGCATTCACTCATGGGCTATTTCTCCAGCCTGGCTGGCCCCAGTTTGCAGTCTGTGGCAACTCTCCTTTCCTGGACAAGGTGTTTTTGAGGGTTGCTCACAGCAGTGGGAAATGCAGTGCCTGCAGACTTCACATCGTCCCCGTCTCTGCGCCGTGTAAGAGCAGTTGTTTCATTTATGCTAAGCCAGTTTTATTAGCTACCTGATTAGGTTCTCATTAAGAACAAAGCCTGTGTTTTTATATCCAAAATGTAATGTGTTCTTGTAGCAATTCCATCCTATGAGCCAGGCTGCATTTCTTCCACAGATATTTGCAGGCATTCAGCCCAGATCAGTGTTTCTTTTCACTTCCTCAGAAAAGCCCTAATAATTTTGGCACTTCAGATCAAGCCCTATCAGCCATGAAAATGCCAGGGGACAGATTGCAGTGTTCCCTTTCCAAGAGCAATCTGCTTTGACCCAGATTAAAACAAAAATTTAGCGTGTTAAGGAGCTATGGGAAACCTGTGGTTCTCAAAAGGTTGCCATTAAAAATTGTGCTTGTCATTTCATGCTGAATACCTTGTGCAGTGTACAGAGGCAGGGCTCATCAAAACAAGAATTTCTGAAATGCTAAATAGTGATCTTTGGAGTTTTTTCCCCAACAAGAACCAACCTTCAGTGTATAAAGTCTCCCCACAATCAGCTGTGGTAGTGCATGTGAGAAGGCAATGCAATCAATCCTTGAGCCATTCCCCTGCCAGAAATAGGCAAACTGAAAAAGAAAAGCCAGCGTGGTGCACTAAATGACTTGTTTATGTAAGAATAAAAAAAATATTTTAAGTATTTCTTGAGAGATGTTTGGTTACTGTTTATTTACATTAGATTTTCAGATGTGGTCACTGAGGGGTGTTCACAGAGCCAGAGCCAGCACTAGGCTCACACCGCGCTTTTGAATGAGGGGGCTGAAATGGCAATTTAAAAAGAGAGCCACCTTTATATTGTGAGACACTCTGCCTTTTAATTTGCTCTGCTTACATGTAATAATAAAAAGCATTTTTAGAGTGTAAATAACTCTGGAAGTTCAAAACAATTAGGACTTGTATGAGATTTCATTTTACACTTGTAAGCCAACTACACCACATCATAGGGCAAATAATGTATTAGACAAGCTAAAAGCTGAAGGAAATGGTGCCACACTGATTGGATCTTTATTTTTCCTTTATGCATTTCTGGAATCTGTATGGAAGAAAAATAACGTACAGGGAGAAAAAAAATATGCATACCTTTGGTCAAAATAAACTAATTGGAAGAGAAAAATCCTGACTGAAATTGCATCTGTGTACCAAAAGGAAAATCCCTACATTCTGTGAGATCTGTGGGTAAAAATACCTTACACCTGAAAATGTACGAGCTGGATCCTGAGCAGAACAGCTGAAGTCAGGTATGGCTCTTGCTGGTTTCAGCAAGGCCACAAATAAACTGGTGAGGACAAACACAAACCTCTCGTTGTTCCAAAGTTCCTCCAAAACCCCAGTGATCAGGGGAGAATAGTTTCAAGCACTGAGAAACAAACATTTTAAGACTTGGCCGATGTAACTGATATGCGCTACATGAAATTCTTTTTGCATTCATAAGATCTCGTCTTGTGTTTATCTCATTTTGGTTTTAATTTTCACTCTTATTGGGGTGAAGGTAGTAGCTGTGTCCAAAGGAATACATTGAATAGGAGGTGAAATCTGTCCTTGTCAATTCAAGCTGTTGAAAAGAAAAAAAAAATTACAGTTTATTCTGCTTCAGAAAATGACACTGAAAAAACCGAGTGTCCCCAGCCAGCACCTGAGAAAGCTGCTGTCAGTGGGGGGGAGTTTCTTAATTAAATCGTGATGAGGAATCCCTCAAGAAAATAAAGAGCTCTGTAAAGAGGAACACAAAATAAATGTCAGTGCTTTATTTCCATGTGAAACACCATTCTTAGTGCAAATCCATTCTCTGATGTGTTCCTTGAGACTGTGGTAGCAATGAGGGTCATGTTATCAGAGCAGGTTCATGCTCAGAGCTGTCTAAAAACAGTGCAGGAGTCACCTGGCCATGGTGTCACCCTAAACTCTTGCCTGTTCCACTTCCTCAAAGAGGGACTTCAGTAACCCAGTTCTACTGGCAAAAAGAGCTGGCAGAAAACAAAATGCAAAGTCATGAGTTCAGGCTGTCATGGAAAATCACCCTTTAAATTTTTATGCACAATCATTGTTGACGGAGGCTTAGGTGAATCCGGTCAGAGCAGAGGAAAAGGGTTATGTGGATGATGTGGCTGCCACAGGGTGTTGTTTGGGAAGGCTGAACATGTTCAGTGAAGCCAGAGGGGAGAAACAACAACCCGCTGCTCAGGAAAGGGCTGTGAGGGCAGTGGGGGCACTGCCAGCTCCTCTGGGTGCAGAGGATGCTGTGACCAGCTCCAGTGTGACCTCGTTCTGCTGCTGGTGTCACGGTGACCTGGTGGCACACCTGATGCCAACTTTAGAGTCTCCTCCACCTACACCTAAATTCAGAAAACAGAAATAAAGTATTCTCTCTAACAAAGCTTTTGTCTTCCTTTCTTCCCCTTCCCTGTAATTTCCTTTTCAGCCGTTCACAATCTGGTCTTAAAGGACTTTCTTTTATAGTTTTATTGGATTTCCATATAAATCAGTGGCAAATTAATGCCTGCAACACAGTATTAAATGCCAGGCAAGATTGATTTTGAGGAGAGGGATAAATCCCTGTGTTAGTGGTCAGATCAGTTGCATTGTGGTGGTTGTGATAGTTCTCAATTTTTGTCCTGTTATGCCCTTGGAGTTCCCAAAGCTCCAGTCAGACGTAAAGATCCACTGTGCATGCAGCCATCAACTGAAGCATTAAGTTGTTTTTCTCTCTTTTCTGCATTTACAGGGGAGTTTGTGTTGAATTCTGGCCAAATTAGCCCAAGTAGCTTGCACACAGGTGGTTGTTCTGCAGCTCCTTCTCCTATTCCTATGCCACAACTACAGTGAATAAACCTTGCCTTTGCAGACCATGAATGTACACAGTGAGGACTCAAAGTTATGCTCAAAATCCTACTTTGAGGGGGGAAATAAAAAAGAAAAAAACACCCAGACATTTGGACTTTCTTAGCTAGAGAGTTTTTATTTTGTAAATGCTCAAAGCACAGGAAGTCATTGGCCATTTCTGAGCGTGTAGGCAGAAATACACTTGCAGATGTTGTCCTGTTAAAAGTGACAAGTTAGACACTCCATCTGGGCAAGGAACAGAAAGATACATGGAGGAGCAACTGGACAGCTCCTGTTTTTCCGTGGGCTGGAGAGGTAAGGCTCAGATACCTCCGACCTGGGCATCACTCTCTGGAACAAGGTTTCATTTTTCCAGTGCAGCATGACAGTGTGTAATTAGTCCTCATGACTGTATGAAGTGACATGAGCAGACAAAGCCCTGTAGGGGAAAAGGTGAGCCCTGGAAGTGTTGAAATCACCATTTCACATGAAGGAAATGGATGCAGAACAGTATTGGCACAGAGAACTTCTTGACATAATGGCTTCGAAGTGATGCAGTGTGCCATCATCTCACTTCTCCAGTGAGAGCCACTAAACCCTGTCACATTCATCAACCTTCACTGCAAAATTCGTATTAGAATGTCTGACAATGCAATCCCCAGGCCACCAAAATGCAATGAAATCCCTAAAGTTGGTTTTGAGCTTGATGGACATCGCTGTGAGGTCATCTCTGGTGTCACCCTTCTGTGCCCTTCTCACAAAACATGGACTTGAGGCCCTTGGGACTAACCTATTGCTTTTGTTAATGTTTGCAAAAATTCTCTATGGACAGAAAAGGTTCAAACATAGAATACAAGAGCCAGTTTAGAATAAAAGAGCCATGCACTGCAATAAGTGGCAGATTTATAATACCCACTGAGATACTTTTTTTAACCCAGCACTTGATTAATCAGTTTTATTCCTTTGCTTGTTATGCGGAATTAGAATAGAATAGGATTCCTGCCAAAGCATAAATCAGTCAGGTACCATGTTTTGTGTGACAGAAAGAGAAATTCTCTTTTTTGAAGAAAAGTGGATATCGACACAATATGCATTTCTACAGAGTGTGCAGTATCAATGCACAGTTTTCTGTCCAAATGAAAGTAACTTACACTGATAAATGAATTTTCCTTGGACTTATTCAGATAAGGCTGTATTTGTATTGCTGTATTTCTCATTTCTGGCTAAGAATCATGGCTTGGCAATTCAGGGAGTGCACTCTGAAAAAGATACTTTGAAATTCAGACAGATTAAGTTGAACAGAGTTGCTTAAGACTGAGACCAAAACCAGCCACAAGTCTTTATTAAACATCAATTGCTTGAAACGGGCACAAACACGTCTTCTCAGCCTTTTTGCAAGTTGAATAAGGGATTTGTCCTAGAAATCTCCCTCCTTTTCAGAGCTACATTGTCACAGCTTATCCTTCTGAAAGCTGCTGTAATCAAGGATTTAAACTGCAACTCTGCCTCTGAGGAGACCCTAGGAGAGCACCCTGCTTGTCTTCTCCATCTTCTGAGACAGTGGCAGGCTGTCCCGGCACTCCTGGGACTGCTGTGTGCAATGTCTCCATGTCAGGCTCCAGTCCCAGACCCGCAGGACTGCCAGGTCCCGTCACTGGGGGACACTCCTGGGCTTTGGTGTCATCGTCAGGGAAGACAAATTCCCGTGTCCAGAGACCTTTGTGATGCCAGTGGAGATGATCCACAGATTTTCCACAGAAACGTTTTTCCGACACAAACACCATTATTGCAAAAATAACACATGGAATCTGGGAACAAAAGAACCCGTTTTAGGAAGTAGGAGGAGCAAGGCTTTAGGGGAGTGAGACTGCAACAGGAACCCATGCATCACAAAGTCACCAGACTGCCAGTGGCCTTTCAGAGTTTAAGCATTTTGCAGTCATTCCTTCCAAGAGCAGCAGCATTTTGGTCACCTACCAGATGTATCCCGTTCTGCTCGGAGGGTTCTGCTTTTGCTTTACCCTGCTCCCCTGCATTTGTGGCCGCGCAGACACAGCACACGCCGCTGCAGTAACCGCGCACGCCGCGGGTTCCTGCGCGTCTGCCAGGGGGTCACCGCTCTGCCGCTCGACACATTTTCAGCAGTGACCTTGTTCCTCCTCATCAGGAGTGTAATGCCATCGTGACAGACTGATCAAAAATATCCCCATTCTTCCCAAACAGACTCCTGAAAGTAGTCCTCTTCCAGAGCTGACTTTTCACATCTGACCCAAAAACCGTAGTCAGGACTTGCGGAGATTTGTTGGGAGACGCCAGAGTCAGTATTTCCACCTTGACCAAGCATTTGCTGTCCTCTCTGTGTGATGTCATTTGGAATAGCTAGCTTAAATTATACATTTTTCTTTAATTTTTAATAGAGTTGCTTCTATAATTTCTTTTTATTATTTTTTCCATCATATTAAGCTATTTTGTCACATGGCACAGTGTCACCTCATTTGAAGAATGTATTTTTTAGCACATTCTGCTCTCAACAGGCTCAAAATCTCAAAGGAGATGGGGAATATTTGTTAAATAATACTCACTCCTGCTGTTAACTTGTAGAAATAAGGTCAGCTCCTGAACACTCTGGTTAGAGAACGTTGTTTGAAAACTTTTCTGACTCTGTGCTTTGCCTTGTTTTATTTTCTCTTTCCTGCTAAATATGGAATACATTTCACATATCTGGAGCTCCTGTGAGGATGGAAAACTGGAAGTGCTAGTATTTTTTCCTCTCTCCATCTCTCTCTTGCACATCCTTAGCTATTATGTAAGAGTCAGTCTTTCTGTGACAGGCTTTTTCTGAATTTTATGAAAAGTGCTTCCCAAATTATTTAGAGAGCCTTGTATTACATCTTTATTTGCTTCCTAAAACTTTTGCTAACACCTGCAGGACTATGTATTTATGTATATATCCATGCATACGGCACAGGTCATCAGCAAACGCAGCTGTTTACAATAGTCCCATGGCAAAACTTTCAGAATAACTTTTAAAAAAAGACTTTAAAAACTGACCACAAAGGTTTGCCTCCTGAGTCTCGAAGGAAGGCAATCCTGAGAGTGGAAAGGGTTTCCCCTGCGCACACACAGACATACACACTGCCCTGCATATTTCAAGGTGTGAACTTCCATTTTCTGAAATTCCTGGGTGTGCTGGCTCCTGATTGTTTCTCTGGAAAAGGGTTTGCTGTAAAAAAACCTGGCAGTGCTTGTTTGGACATGGATGGGCAGGATCTCCAGCTTTCAGACATGAACCAAATGTTGTGGAAAAAAACCCAGTGAGAGATTGCAACAGTGTCAGATGGATGTGGAATTTCACAGAAACAGGCAGAAAAGTTTCCATAAAAGTATTCTGGATGTACGTAACTGTACCCTACAAATAAACAGGTGTTTCCACACAGGGCTCAGTTAAAGCTTTTCCTTTTCTAGTGCCACCAGCTGCCCCTGTGCCCCTTTTTCCTCCCCTGTGCAAGAAAGCATTTATGATACAGCAAATAAACACCGTGATACATCAGAGGCTTCAGAGGATTTTTGTGCCTTTTTTTCGTTTTTTGGGGGTTTTTTGGTTGGTTGGTTGGTTGGTTGGTTGGCTGGTTGTTTTGCTTTGTTTTGCTTTGCTTTGTCTTGTTTAGCTTTGTCTTGTTTCATTTGTTTGCGAGGATTTTGGTTGGTTGGTCAGGGTTGGTTTTTTTTTCCCTTTCCTTCTTTCCTTGCAACATCTGTGGCAACTTAATTCAGTGACCCGTGCACCAGCTTGCTATTAATTTCTGGCTTTTGGCCTTGCACTTCTGTTTTACAGTTTTTATTGGTGTATATTCAGTGTAAATTTCACTGAGCTTCTGGAACCCAGGGACAAAGTTTGCTCCATGGCAGTGCGTAGATACACAATGGTTAAACGAGGCAAAAGCAAAAGTTGACACTTCCCCATCCTGCACGTCCACAAAGACATGAATTGTGTCAGCTAAGGGAGTCATTACAGGGAGGTTTCAGACATTTACAGGTTTCAGCTGTGAATTACCACACACAATTTGCATAGGTTTCTCCGCTAAACGTATTCTAAAGTATTCTTTTTTGGCCTGCTGACCTTTAAACACATTTTTCAGAGGCTGGAGAAGTGTTGATGGGGTTACTTTGCTCCTGTGAACACACCAAATTTCTCATTTGCCATGACTGCACATACTGATGGGGTCTCTGAGCTCCTGGTGTGTTCATACAGCCAAACAGCCACTGGGACTACATCAATCCGAGCACCCTTTCCTACAGAAAATTGTGGGTGTTTTCATGAGACCTCTGCACAAAATCTGAATCTCAGTTTTGGGAAAGCACACCACGTCTCCCCTGTTGGTGTTGTCCAGCCTGGGTTGGCCCCTGGGCACCCCCAGGTATCCCACACTTCTCTTACACCTGTGAGGAGGAATCTGCTGCCTCCTCACCCCGTGTCAGGGAGGGAGGTTGTGGTACCCCAGCAGACCCTCAGGTGGCCCAGCTCCCACCCAGTGCAGATCATGCAGCATGATGGAGACGTTTGGAGGCCAACCTGGATCTTTCCCAGGTATTGCATAAACAATAGCAAAACCCCATCTTTTGGGCTTGGTTTCATGCATTTCACACATTGTCACCGCTGCACAGTAAGCTGGTTACACATTTGATGGCTTTCCCATAGTGAGAAAAGTGCCTTAATGTCATTTCTTTCATGAGAGACAGAGGGTTGCTTTAATTTTGGAAAAGAGGTGCAATAGTTTATTGTTTTATTTTTCATCACTAATTTCATGACACTTTTTTATAGCATCTCTCTGCTGGGGTGCCTTGTGGCTTTTTACTTAAAATGGTGATTTTGTTAGTGGTTTGTGTTTGCACACTTTGTTGGTTGTTAATAATCATCCTATCGGAAGAAAACAAACCTTCTCCTACATCTGTAGGTTCAGAAATCAAGAGAGAAAACAGTGACACAAGCAATAACACAAGATATAGCTGTTCAGAATATATGGCATGTTTTTCAGATCGTGCTGCCTGTAAACAGCCTTTTGACCTGTGTTCTTGAAGATCTCATAGTTCATATTCTTTGAAGAAAAAATAAAAAGACATCGCCTGGTGTGGCTTCACATCCATCAACAGAAGGGGCTGAACCTGCAAGGACAGGGAAATTCGGGATAATACAGTCTGGGAGATGTGCTCTGTCTTTAAATCCAGTGGGTTCATGCACCCTACAGGCACCAGACATAGCCTAAGCAAAGTTTAAGAAAAAAGCTGGGGCACCATCTGCTGGGAAAGTAAAGGTCATGTTTGGTTCCAAGTTTTGTGTGAGATATTTCCCACATTTTGAATTAAATGCCATTCACCTGCTTGTGTTTTTATGAAAGTATCTGTATTTTGCTACAGGGTTTTTTTCCCAGCAATTGGGTAGGAAAGGTTATCTACGTGCCCTGTGCTATTCCTGGAAGACCAAATGTGCTCAGTTTAACACAAAATTGAACTTCAGAAGTACCTGCACTTTGCAATAGTGTTTCCAGGAGTGACAGAAGTCCTTCCCATCATGGACATCTCCCAGTTCTGCCTCCCCTTGGCCCTTTCTCCCCCTGGCTGCCAGCAGAGCTTTCCCACCTGCCCTCAGACGCCGGACAAACCTCCCAGGTCAGGTCTCTGCACGCCTGGGGATGATTGCTTTGCAGTTTTGAGATCCTGTGTTCTGAGTAGCTGCTGTAGGTCAGTTTGTTTGTTTGGAAATGGCTGGAGAGCAGCACTTCAATCCATAAAAACCCCAAACCCAAGTTCACTGCAGTTTTAATTTCAGTGCAGATAAATTCTTGGAAACATTTAATGTTAGTTATTATTTGCACTGTATGCTTGATCAGTTAAAGAAGGGTTGCCCTGTTTTGCTCCCAAACTGGAAACTTTGCCTCTCTAGAACTACTGTATAATAAAGAAAACATTACATGTGTCAATAATGGAAACAACCCCCCACATTTCTGCCTAAATATTTTCCTGGTTGAACTTTTTTTTTACTGAGACCAGCTAGTCCCACACATTTTTATGGAAGAAAAAAATAAACAACAAATACCTAACAAACAATATTTCCTATACAAGTAAAGTGCACCACACATGGCAAAACTGGAAAGGCTCTCGGATTTAAATGGTAAATATTGCTTGTTCAGTATTTAGCCATTTTTGCTATTCTAAGAAGGGCATATGAAATCTGCTATTTATTTATAATTACAGACATGATGCGGAAAACATCAGAGCAGTACATTTATTAGATGGCTTTCAATAAATTATGTAATTATTGGTTTTCTTTAATTCTGGAAATTACAAAGTGTCTGCTTTCCCAGCGCACTCATCACTTGTACAGAAGGGTGCATCAGGCTTGAGAGCCAAGGACCTCAAGCTTGCTAAATATAATAATGAGTGACAAGTCTTGAAAATATAGTTTTTATTCAATTTCCCCAAGCGTTTCCCCAACATCTCAATTCATAACGACTGTGTAGGCCAGTCCTTCTCTATACTAAATTTTGCAAACTTTTCAATTTCTCTTGTCAACAGATGCTTCAGATACCCCATGGATAAAGAAAACATTGTCTTTTTTTGCCTTTTTGCCTTCTAATAGATATCTCAGCTGGGGACAGGTGCAGTTATACCTGCACCAGGTAGGGACAGCTCAGTCCTGCTGAAGACAGGTTTTGATTTCTGCAGCTGAAGGCAGTATTTGCATAGCAAACTGTTCTAGCAGGGAGAAGGATGCAATGCTAATAAAATTTTCCATATTGCTCCTGAATGATGAGGGGTGAGAGCAATAAAAACATTGACACCAAGTTTAGGAGAATTGCACAGCAAAATATGAAAAATGCCATGGCCAACTATATCCATGAAGTTCCGTATAAAAATTGTTTGAAGGGGTTTATCCACTGCAGCACTAAGACACCTCTTCCAGGTATTTTTCAACCATCCATCACTCCAATTTATATGTTCAAATTATTTATGCCCTGCATGAAAATAAGGCCTCAATGGCACCCTCAGTGTTCATGTCCTTCTCAGCCTCCTGACCACAAGGGCTTGGGATAAAATTTGCCCCTCACAGGTTTTCTTGCCCCAAACCCAGTCTGTGAGATGTGCACCTCTTGCAGTCAGGTTGTGATATGAGTCATTTCCCCAGACTGTCAGGGAAACACTGAGCTTGTGAACGTGGTAAAAGTCTGGTGTGTAACAAGCAGATATCTACGAGAATGGGTGTGTGAAAGTACAGGCTGCGTGACTCGAACCCTGGTGCAGGAGCTGCCCCAGATGCTCGCTGGGCCGGAGAGCTCAGCCTGCACTCCTGCTTTCACAGAAAATAACCCCGTAATCACTGCTCTAAAAAGGATATTTTAGAGACCCCAGTTGCTTAATCTTATGCATAAACTTCTTTTACCTTTCTTTCCTTCTTCTTTATGCTTAACACAACATCACTGGCATATCATCCGTATCACAAAGACTACACGGGATCACAGCTGCTCCTTTCAGTGTGTGCCAGCTCTGAGTGAAAGATTAGCAGATTCAGTACACATGTTTTAGTTAAGTCAGCACTGTTAGGCGGCTTTAAAATGTGTTTGATGCTGGATTTGCTCTGGGCTGGGTTTTACCAGACTCCTGAGGGTGATGGTCTGGTGGCGCTTGGAGGTTCCTGGTCCAAATCTTTACAAAGAAAATTACAGGTATTTCAAAGAGAGAGAAAAATAGTTGGTACACACCGGAGAAGGATAATGGTTTGACTTTCGTGATGCATGTGTTAAAGAAATGGTCATTTTCCTGCGCAGGGTCATAAGAGCAGTTTAAAGAAATATATGGTTTGCTTCTCTGGAGAGACTGGATACTCATCAACCGGTCCAGACATGGCCATGGACCCAAACCCAGTCATTCTGAGCCATGGGAGCCACACTTGTGTCTCCAGCTTGGGGCAAATATGAGGCAGTTTGGCTTAGGTTGCTCCTCTTTTGATCACTTCTGTATCACACGTGCCATGCCGTGCAAAGTCCCAGAGGCTAATCCAGCCCACTTCCTCAGCACACCTCAGCAGTTCCTGGCCCCTTTTCCCCTTCAATTTCCACGCTTAACAAGGCTACCCCACCGGCTGTAGGAGTGAGCCACTGGCAGCTGTTCTGCATCACAGTGTCCTGGCTGGAGCTTGGTGTCATTCCAGTGGGTGTGGGCCATAAAAGTCAGAGCCTTTGGAGCACACGGGGTACTTCAGAGTCCATGAATGTGTGAGAAAATGTCCTTTTGTCCTGCCCCGGTGACACTGCTCTTCTGCTAGCATTGAGGCAGGTGTTCCTGGGCATGTGGTGAGAGGAGACCAGAGCAGCCCTTCCATCCCTCCCTGGCTTGTGCCTTGGTTTCTCCCTGCAGCGCCTGATTTAGCCTTCAGAAAGGGTTTGGGTTTTACAATCATGCTGGAACGAGTCTTTCCTGGGGCAAACATTTGAATATTCTGATGAGCTATAATGGACTCCTGTTTGAACTGCCCAGTTACTTTAATTTTGTTTGTTGCTTAACTCTTCCTGTGTGAAGAATGAAACCTGCATCAGTTGATCACTGGTGCTGCACACATTTTCCTGTACCGGTGTGTGTTTGCTGCTGTGGTTTGTTGGACCACACGGCTTCACTGAGGAATTCTGTGGCTTTTCTTTGGGTGGCTTCTCTTCTGTTCCCCACTGCCTGAAGTGGGGCTCCTTGTTCCACTCAACAGAAAAGCAGTTCTTCTCCTTAACAGAATTAATGCTGATCTATTTTTAGCAGGCTGGGAAGGCATTAAGCAGGCCCCTGAAGCATTTCTGCAGGGACTTACAGGACAGTGATTCATTTTCTGCATCTGCCAAGGCTGTCAGCAGCAGGGTCACCTGTGCTTTTGCATTGACTTGCCCTTCCCCTTTCATGGCACTTCTAATCTCATTAAGGGTGATAAGATATGAATATAATTGGCCATGTGGACTTACCATGAGTATCACTCTTTCTGGATTAAAAAAAAAAAAAAGGCAAAGATTTTCTTGCCCCTTTTCAGAAGATTTTACCTTTCTGTTTTCATTAACTGTGCCCTTTCTGGGAGAATGAAACACTTTTTTTTGTAAATTTCCCTCACGGTCATACTAAGACCTTTCTTAATCATTTTCAGGAAGGAAATCTTATATGTCCATAAGCTCATTTATTTCCTTACACAGCCATCACACTCACAGTGCTACTTGGGCAGAGGAAACACAAAGTTTGTTACTTGAAACCTTTTGCAAAAGTATTCTGATTAATATGACATAATAATCTCTGTGGGTTTTAATTAAATCCCCTGAGCAGGGTTGCTCTGCCAAAAAGGTACCTCTTACCTGTCTATATTCTCCTTTGAGAACAGCTGCACAGGGCTGTAGTGCCTATTTGCCATCAGCCAATTGTTTTAATTATACCCTGTTTTAATTATATTGGCTTTATAGCAGTATGGCTTTTGTGTTTCTGCTGTAATAGGTGTGTGAATCACCCTCTGCATCAGGCAGACAGACAGATCCTTGTTTCCTTTATCTTGAAGAAGCAGTAAAACATGTAGTGTGACACAGAAACACAATTCCTCCTCCCACTTCCCTTTGATTCCAGGCAAATGGGTGAGGCATAGTTCAGTGCTCTGAGAAATAATTGTAAACAAGCAAATTAAAAGTATCTGTACACATTTATTTAACTATACTGTGGGAGGAGAGAGACACAGGTGATGTTTTTGCTGCAAGATCCTATCCCAGTGCTCCCAAATTGAAGGTTTATCTCCACAGATTTTGGATTTGTGACTGAATCAAGTCCTGTATGAGTTGCTATGGATCCAGGACTGCTAAAATTACGCCAAGGGTGGTTCAGAATTGATTGGTAGGAAAAGAAGTTTATATTGTTTTCTTGCCTTGGTGATTCATAACTCCTGCCCTCTGAGGAGAAGGGCAAGTGCAGAAGAGACACTACTGCGCCTGGCAAAGGAAGACATTTACAAATTATCAGTGATTATTACCTTTTTCACAGATACCAGGCCCTTCCAGAGGGATACAGCCTTTGGCATCTCTAAACACCTGCTTGCTGCAGCCAAAACACAACAGAGCACCTTTAGAAGTTGGACATTTAAGCCAGCCCCAGAGGGGGTCCCTGTGCCCTTGGTGACAGCAGAGTCACAAGGTCCTGTTCTGGGTAAAATATACTGAGAGGGGTTTCCACAACAGAACATCAGAGCATTGGTTTAGAAGCTTCAGGAGAAGGTTCTGCAGGGAAAGCCAAGCTAAAAGTGTGACTTGCTTTGAGAGATATTCCTGCCTCTCTTGCTCATCATTTCTTCACTGCATTTGGGGCCTGAGAAGCTGCAGCTCATCTTCAGAGGCCTGGTGCGAGCTCGCCGGTGCTTTGCATTTGTGTTCCAGCAGTTCCCCACACCTTTCCTCCGCTGTATTCCATGCCTCGTTTCCATCCTTCTCCACACAGTTCATCAGTGGAAAAGGACACTTTTGGGGTTTTGTTTCTTTAACTGAGAGGCATAGCTCCCTCCTTGCACAGCCAGCTCCACTCCTGCTTCACCAGCGAGGCAGTCACTGAACTCTTCCTGCACTGACTGCATTGCCTGCCTTGGTGCTGGATTTATAATTCCTAGCTGTGCTGTCTGAGGACATTATTGAACAACTTCAACAAAGAGCGTGGAGGTGCTGCCCAAAACTGTGTGGGGCTGTGTAAAACACAATAGGATTACACCCTCAGCCTCACTCACTGCCTTGCCAGCTCTCTGCCATGCCAGGCCTGGAGGCAGAGGCAGAAGGGGAAGGTTTGCTGGCAGATAGCAGGAAGGATGCAGTCGTGGAAAGCAGCTGTTTTTGGCAAGTGAGCAGAGTTTACTCACACAGAGCAGTTTCATCACAATTTCATTGGAGTAAAAGCTTCTCCTGTTTCTGGCTCAGCTGGCATCAAAGCCTGCTCTCAGTTCTTGTAGTTATTTGTAATATTAGGACTGGGCAAGGCACCACTGTCACGGTGTTATCTCAGCTCTGAGGGGGTTGAGGCTTAGCAGTGCCAAATCATGGTGATATATGGGGCAGAACCATTGTTTCCTCCTTTTTCCATGACCTGGCCTTGTCTAGTTCCATGCAGCTCAGTTACACCTTCACACCTGCTCCTCTTTCCCAGAGCTGGATCAGTATTATGAACAACATTATAATCTTCTAAATTGCATCCACTTTCATAGACAGGAATTTTACAAAGACATATCTAAACACATAGGTTTATTTTGCAGAAAGCAAATACCTTTGGTATTTTTATTGTGGAATTTGTAGGCAGAAAGTGACTGCAGAGGTGACCCAGTCTCTGAGACTGGAGCTAGGTTTACTCTTGGGCCCTTTCAATTCCAAAAAGGAGGTCACCTGCTGAGTTTAAGTAAAAAGTTCGCCACAGAGGGGAAGAAAAATTCTCTTTGGTTCAGAAGTAATCTTCATTGGTTTTGCTTGTGGAAATATTCTGAAAGCAGAGCGCATGCCTTGTGACATGACACAGGGGTACGAACTGGAGGTACCTTGCTTCTGCTGGGATTCTGCTCTCCCCGGCACAGGGAGGGTGTGTGGAACCATCAAATATAAAAGATCACTGAAAAATTGAGACGTCAGCCAAGAATCCTGGATCCCAGAGCAAAACACAGGCCTGTGACTCGTTAGGACTCCAAAAATCAGGGTAGAATGTGGGGGTGCCCCACCCCTGGAAGTCTCCAAGGCCAGGCTGGAGGGGCTTGGATCAGCCTGGTTTAGTGGAAGGTGTCCCTGCCCACAGCAGGGGGTGGGACTGGATGGGCTCTAAGGTCCCTTCCAACCCAAACCCTTCCATGACTCTGTGATTCCGTGTGCCACCTCCTGCACGCTGCCATCGCTGTCACCACCGCTCCCTGGCTGATAGATCTGTGGATATATCTGCTGACAAACACAGGGGGAGACGCTGATACTAATTTGCAACAACCTAATATAATATCTTTTCCTAAATTAAGTTTGTCTGACAAGCAGGTAGACAAAACCGTTGATCACGGTATAGTCCTCTGTGAAAAAATGTGACATTCACACCTTTTGCTTTATATTTTTGTGCTTTATTATCAAAGCTGCACTTCCACTTTCCCACAAGGTTTTCAGTGGAAGCTTAAGGTGGCACTTTTAACTTACTGAAAGTTTGAATGATTGGGATACAACTAGGGAATAAATTAAATTGTGGCCTCGCAGCCAAAGCTGGTTCATGATCTTCAAAAAAAAAGAATTAAAATGTTGGCNCTGGCTGTACTTTTGAGATAGACAGCTTTTCCTCCTGCAAAACTGCTGCAGCATTTTTGGCTTGAACAGGTGGCAAAATGCCACATGGAATGTGCATGCTCTGGCTGATCTTATTTTAAGGGAATCTTCTTTTTATAAAAATTTTTAAATAAGGATTTTAGTTTATTCTCCTAATGCTTTTGAAGCAACAGCTTTTATTCTCCAAGAGACTTGGGCATCTTTTGTGACTGTGTTATAAAAAATATTTGAAACAGAATAAATTATCAAATAAGGATGATTTAAGAGTTAATGTCAACCCCTGTGTGTCAGGGGAGATTTTCTCCATTAAAACACAAGAAAAGTTAAATGCATTTGTCTCGAGGAAAAGACAGAATATTGATCAACCTTTGATTTATTGCAATTGATCTCTTACAACATGACAACCTAAAAAGGCTTCCAAGACATTCTCCACGTTCGAGGTGTTCCAGGGCTCAGAAACCATCATAACCAGGTGACTGAAAATCCCTTAATAGCTGAAAAAAATTAAGGCCAAAAAAAAAATTAGGCCACATGTTTTAAAAAAATTTCTTTTCACATGTTGAGATCGTGGTGAAGGAGACAAGAGCTCTCATTGCAAAATGTGACCTTGTTCATTCTTGACTCAGAAGACAATTAAAAAACCCTTTTAAAGTTGATGTGTCACACAAAAATCAAACAAAAACCCCAACTGTGATAATAATGGTTGAATATTGATTGAATATGGGAATATTTGAGTAACATAATATTTGAAATGTACCAGCTGAGTTTTGTCTCCCAGTGCTCCCAGGGCTTCCAGCGCCTGGCAGAGATGCTGCCCCCTCACCTTAAGCTCCTCCCCCACCTTGGAGGACCCCAAAACCCCTCCACCACCCCTGGAGCACACCAGGCCCCCATTCCCAAACCCCTTTCCCAACTCCTCCCATCCCCAAGACCTTCCTTCCACTCTGGGTCACACCAAAAGACCTCAAAGCTCTCCCACCACCTTGGGGCACCCCAGTCCCCCAAACAAGCCCCAGTCCCATGACCCCCTCCTTGAAAATTACCTGCACACCAACTTTTCCTAGTTTTTACCTAAAAAATGCATCCACTACCCACAAAATGCCATATTTTGAGGGGAAAAATGGCAAAAAAGTGGTTAAAAACCTTTATGCCTATTTTTGCAGCTTTTATTTGAGAAGAATTCCAAGGGTTTTTTGCTGGACCCAAGTTGTTGCGAAAATATCTGGGAATTCCGCCAGGTCCTCTCGTATTTCTGGGAATTCTGGATCCCACTGCCAACGTTATAGTATTTGTTGCTGCTTTTGAGGTGAGAACTTGGAGATTTGGGGACTTCCCAAGGCAGGGTAGGAGACACCGGATATCCTGTTCCCATGGAGGTAAATGAGAAGGAACTGGGAGTCCCCACCCCAAAGTCCGGGTGGTCAAGAATCCAGGTGGGAAAGGGGCAGAAGCAGGGAAAAAGAGGTGGGGAGGGAGTGAGGGGCGATTCAGCACGGACAGGGGGGACTGGGAGGGAGGGGCTCAGTGTGGGGCACCGTGCGCCAAACACTGGGGTCACAATGCCCTGAAATTTGGGGTTACAGCACCTCAAAATTGGGGGTCATATTGCCCCACGCTTTTGGGTCTGACTGTCCCAAACTTCGGGGTCACGCTGCCCCCCACTTTGGGGTCAAAATGTCCCACAGCTGGGGGCCACAATGCACCTCACTTAGGGGTCATGATATCCTACGCTTTGGGGTTACAGTGCCCCCCACATGGGGGTCACAGTGCCCCACACTTACGGGTAACAGCACCCCACATTTGTTGTCACATCGTCCCACATTTTGGGGTCACGGTGCCTCACACTTTGGGGTCAAAATGCCCTACACTTGGGGGTCAATTGACCCACTCTTTGGGGTTGCAATGTCCCTCACTTGGAGGTCACAGTGCCACATACTTAAAGGCTACAGTGCCTCACACTCTGGGGGCAAAACACCACGTATTTTGGGATCAGAATGCCCCACACTTTGAGGTCACAGTGCCCTATGCTGGGGTTAACAGTGCCCCACACTTAGGGGTCACAGTGCCACATATTCTTGGGTCACATTGTGCCACACTTCGCTGTCAAGACACCTCACACTTGGGGGTCACAGTGTGCCACACTTTGGGGTCA
>WEIT01013816.1:71503-108540 GCA_013389985.1 Dryoscopus gambensis | reverse complement strand
TTTCTGCAACTAGCTTAGGGCATCACTTAGAAACAAGTGTGCTATCAGCAACAAGATATTTGGTCAGATCTGCCCAGGGCCTCTTATGAGGGTAACACAACAAACCAGTTAAGAATTCCTCTGCTGTATCCAGAAAAGCAGTGGTGCAGAACTCTTCCCCACTACCGACTTCTTTGAGACGTTTATGGGAGGTCCCTTATTAATGCTGATTTGGATAGATTTAGTAAGGCAGTGTTGCCTTAGTGAGTCAGTAATTTAATATAAATTGAGTGAGAAGTCTTTTAATTCAGATTTCAAGTACTGTGTATTTTTGAGTCACTCCATGTGTCATAAGGTTTTAATGTTCTTTTGTTTTCTTGTTGTTTGGCTATCTTTTGTTACCATAGCTTTAGATGATAGCTTAGCAAATATGCTTTTTAAGATAGAACCATGGATTTTTGACAACATGCTTAGGCACTATTTAAGTACTTCGGTTAAATAAATAAGGGACAGATTTATGACATTATCAGTTTCCTGTTCTCAACCTTCTCATGGGTGGAAACAGTATCTTAGTGTGCTATACTATAACTTGTTAACATAGTGCAGACAAAGCCTATGATAAATGGTGGTATTTCCAACACAAATTACATGATGTGGAAGTCAGGAGTCAAGTGCTTGCATTTAGTGTTTGCAGATACTTTGTTTTTAGGAGGCTACAATGCATTACAGTTGCTTCTTTTCAAGGAAATAAGGTAACTTGTCTCTGATAAGGCAACTAATAAAGGTAGAATCATAGTATCTTTGTAAGATATTCAGGAAGATTTTTCCTCAGAAATTATTTTTTAAAAAAATTAGTTCTACTGCAATAAACTAGAATACAAGGAGGTAACATGGCTCTGCAATAAAGGACACATTAAGTTAGCAGAACAGGTCGAGGGCCCTCAGCCAGTACAGATAACAGGCTCGTCTCCTCATCTAGTTTTGCCGTACCAGGCTGCTCGTCAAAAGATTTGTTTGAACTCTGCAACATTTTTACTATGCTGTATCACTGCCGTTTCTCCTCTTGGATTAGCATTTAAGTCTGCCTTTCACTGGGGCTTTGGAAACCCTCCCCAAGATAAGGTTTGTGTTCTAAGTAAGTGGTTGTTGTTAAAGTTGCTGAGCCATTGAGAAGCTGTGCCTGGGAGCAGAGAAAATTGTCATCTTTGTTCCACTTAGGTTAGGAAAAAAGAGAAACAACAGGAAACATGATAAAAGGAAGTACAATTCTGCTTAGTGCATATTTGGGTTTTTTGATCGAAAGTGTTTTTGAAGGAGGGACTTTAGTAGCATTCTGAAAATACTCTACTCTTTCTGTGGATAAGAATATCTAAATGATCCTAAGAGGGTGTAAATTCATTGAGAAAATATGTCTTAATTTCACTACAAAAGCCAGTCATTGATTTCCTGAACTGATGGCATAGGTACTTGATGTTGTAATTTTTCTCTATTGTATTTCCTACGGCAGGATTTGTCTGGTCTATCCATTTATCCTTTGAATGCACAGGCACAATACTGGTACTATTTTGTTTTACCAATGCAGCAGTCTAATGCAGATCTAGAACCTATGCCTTCCATGGCTTTGCTGCCAGGATGCAGCCTGTGGTCTAAGACATTGAAATGATTGTGATCGTTACACAATAATTTACAGAAGAAAGAGGTGCAAAAATGCTGGAGTTGGGAGTCATGGACTTCAAATGTAGTTTTGAAGTCTGAATCTGTTGTCTTTCTTATAAAAGCAGATTGAATGCCAGGATGCCTTGGAAGCAGCAGCTCGGGCAGAGGGCCTGCCACTGGACACCTCTGTGCATTCCCAGCTGAGAATGCTGGATGAAGAGCACCACAAGGGCAAATACCACCATGGTCTGAATGCACTGAAACCCATACGGACCACTTCCAAGTACGTCTTTAGGCTACTGCAGAACTGATACAGCACTTTCTTTTCACACCAGTCACAAAGCAGAATTGCAGATGTAGGTCTGCTGACTGGTACTGGAAACATCAGAATTTGTTTAGCAAGTGTGGCTGGCATAGACCATTTGGTACTCTGAGTGCTTTCAATGAGAGGAGGCTTTGTTTTTCTTGAATATTTACATTTCCTGTTTCCTTCTTCATTTGTTTGTCTCTTTTTTTTTTTAATTCTTTTAGACACCAGCACCCTGTTGATAATGCTGGGCTTTTCTCCTCCATGACCTTCTCCTGGCTCACTCCTTTGGCCCACAGAGCATATAAGAAAGGGGAATTGTTTATGGATGATGTATGGTCTTTATCAAGGCACGAGTCTTCAGATGTCAATTGTAGAAGGTAAAGACATCTAGTTCCTTATTATTTTCTTGTTTCCATTTATTATATGTTAGGTTGCAGGCAATGGTGTAGTGATGCCCTAGAAAAGCAGCACTGATATTTTGTTCTGTCTTTCTCGGAATGGTGGAATTCACTTTCATCTCTTAGAGACCACTTTCTCATGCAGCACAGTTTCTGTAGCCTTGCCGATTTCAGTGAAATTTAGAGGATTGTATCTTCAGGAGTGTCTTGCAATTCTTCTTCTGGTTTTTACATGGCTTTAATCTGTTTTTTTAATTAAAACAAATATTTTTCTCAAGGCTACAGTGAAAAAAGTCTTGTGCTAAAATAATAAGTAATATTGTCAGTAGCAAGGTGATTTGAATGTGGATCAGATCTTCTGATCAGGCTAACCTTCTCTGGCTAATGGGAATTTCTTCAGTCAGTTCAGCAAAGAAAGGCTGTAACAAGTCAGTAGCTTTAGATTGCCAAAGAGACTCCAGGCAAAGAAAAAGCATTGTTTTTTTTCATCCCTCTGTCCTAGGGAAGTAACACTACATAGATATTTTTCTTCACCTCACAGAATGTATTTATTTCTCTTAATATTATTTTTTGTTGTTCTGAGCTAGACAGTGCTTACAGTTTTAACAAAGAAGTACCTGTGAGAATTTTTCATGATGAAAAATTTATGACAGGAGTCTTCTGTTTTTATTAGGCTGGAGAGATTGTGGCAGGAAGAACTGAAAGAAAGTGGGCCTGATGATGCTTCTCTCCGGAGGGTTGTGTGGATTTTCTGCCGCACCAGGCTCATCCTTTCCATAGTGTGTCTGATGATCACGCAGCTCGCGGGTTTCAGTGGACCAGTAAGTAATATCCATCCTTTCCTTAACAACCCCAGAGGGCTCCATCTCATGGCCAACTGTAAAATCTTAAGGTTTCATTGCAGAATCACTTAAATGTTTTGACTAGCTAGAAATTTTGGGGCAAAATTCCAGAGCGATTCAATAATCCAAGATAGGATTCCTACAGCTGATGGATCAGTTGCTGAGTACTCAGACAAGTTCTTGGAGAAGGGAGGGGGAGTTTAGGTATCCTGGAGGAAATGGACTTTTTGGTTTTTCTCTTTGGTTTTGAGTATAGTTTAAAGTTCTTCCCTAACTGCATAAACTTAACTGCATAACTTCCTTTTTTCATAAGATTCTTATGTGCAGGTCTTCTAATTGTTTTTCTCTTTGAAATTCTGTAAATTTATCTTGGAATAAACTTCAGTCTGATAAAACTCTAATCTTAAATTATTGGCATTAATAACAGTCTTCAAGAAGTGGACCGAAACAATTCTATGAGAGCACTGCTTAAAAACTAATGTGAGCAGGTCTCAAGAAGTCTGTGGGCATAGTCTTTACTGATCCTACAGAGAATGGCCAGACAGGTTTCATGTAGAAGTCTTAGAAAACATTGTTACCTCTAGGAACGGCTGCTGTTTGTTGCTAAGGGTCGTATTGAAGATAACGACATGGGACTTGACATTCACACCATTTTTTGTCACCTGTTTGTTGCACATGCTGTGCAGATTTAAAGTTGAAATTTTGACTAAATTTATTCTCTACACATTTCCCTTGAGGAGTAGGAGCAGTATTACTGCTAGTAGTACACGTTTCAGTGTGCTGGTAAGCTGGAGGTTCATTTCTTGGGTAAGTACACTTGGGTGCACTGTTAGGTGAAATGTCTTTTTAAAATGTTTCCTGCTTTTAAATGTCTTATCAAAATGATGTTCTGCTTTTTAAGTCTTCTTAAAGTTTGCCTTGTTTCATGTAATATGAATAACAATAAATGTTTCTGTGGTATTGTTTTCTTTGTAATATTTTATAGTTGTCTCTATTATAAAATATACAAATGTACTTTGGTAATTAACAATAAATAATGATTAAGCTTTTAACAGCACTAGCTTTTCCCAAGAAGAGCTTCTGTCATTGTTTCACTACAGGGCTTGAGGAGCTGCTTTTGTCTTTAGCAAAGAACTTGCAGCAGGGTTACCCCTAACTTCTGTAGTGTAATGGTCTCAAATTGTCTCAGCCAAACTGCTGAATGAGAGAGTGAGAGGGGAAAGAAAAAAACAAGCCAACTTGATTAGGTTGGGGCTGCAGCTGCAATTGATATTCAATATGGGTAACTTAAAATTATCTATAGACAGTTGCCCATTTACAGACAGCCTTATTCATTTCTCTGAATAAGGCACAATTTACTTTTGGTTCTACCATTTGGCATGAAAATAAGTCTTTACCATCCCTCCTCCCTGTTTTTAAAAATGGCATTTCTCAAGGGTATGCCTATGCTGTCTCCTCAGAAGTATCAGTGCTTTCTTGTATTGTTACACCCTTTCAGTCACTTGAAGGTGAAAAGGGAGATCAGGAAAAGCACTTGACTTGACCTCAGGTATTGGAGGAAAATTATAAAAGTGGAGTTAAACACTATACTAAACTTCAAAAATTTTAATTGAGTGTCTATGATCTTGAAATGCCAGCAAATGGCTGTGGCTTTGCTAATGAGCATTGTGATGGTTATAACTGGAAAGGAGTTGTTCAAGACTTCCTATGTGAACTCTTCTGCTTTGGGGTTGTTTTTGTTTTTGTTTTTTTTAATCAGATCCTTCAAGGGTCTTCCTCTTTTTTTATTTTGACAAATTTTGCATCTGGCACAGAATCTAAACCTATAATCTGGTGAGTCAGTTGCATGTGTCAGACTGCCTTGTAATAACCATCAGAATGTACTAGTATGGGTGATATACTATTTATCTCCAATAAATACTTGCTGCTATTTGATCAGCTACCAAAACTTCCAAGTTCTGGTTGAGGAGCAAAGAAGTTTTTTGATTACTAAACACAATCAGTTCAACCCCAGGTCTGAACAATGTACCTGTTTGCAACTGTTCAGAGCTATTCTTCCCATTTGGGAGATGGGGAAACTTGCTGTCTTAGTGGAGCACAGCTTGACAGTTTGGTCAGTTATTGGAGGGGGGAGTGGTAAGCTGCAGGAGGTAAGTTTTCCAGTTTCCCAGTTGGCTCCAGCTGCAGCCTGCCCCGTGCTGTCGCGCGCTGGCTGCAGCAGGGACGCCGGCTCTGCAGTGGGACCAGTGACAGAAGCTGTTCTTCAGCATTTTCAGGATGGCTGTTTTCTGCGTCAGGATGAGGCATTCCTGCTGGGCAGAGCCACCGCCAAGAACAAAAGGTAAGGTAATGTTTATTCCATGGGAATGCTTAAGACAGCCGAGCAGCTTGTACCAACCACTACGGTAATAGCCACAGGAGCTCTTTTTTCCCCCCTTAGCTTAGTTTATATTCTGTAATGTTTTTGTTTTGTAAATAAGTTTATGCTGGATTCTTTTCATTAAACTAATATGAATTTGAATAGTATTTGTTCAGATGTAAATGTTAATTTTCTGTGACTTTTTTCCCCCCTCCCTTTTCAAAATTCTTTAATCTGCTGTTTCCTCTTTTCTTTCTTCTGGAAAAAAAAAGTAAATTGGGGTATAATGTAAGCTGGTCTCTATTTCATCATGGGAGATGCTGAATCTATAAAATAGTGCTGCAAAATTGCACTAAAGTTTTGGGAGGAATGAGACCCCAGGAAACATCTGCTATCTTTATACATCCTCTCTTGGAGACTTTCAGCAATGCTGTGGTGTGTGAGAAAATGCTTGCAGTCTGCGACCATGCTGAGTTACAGCTCGTGAGGAAAAAGGGGGATTTTCACCCCAATTGCTCAGTGACTCAGTTGCATATGTTGGATTGAATACTGGAAAAAGAAGTCAGTAATCTCCACAGTAACTGCAAACCAACTGTATGCAGTTGTGATCCAAACAGTCGATGTAAAATTAAATCCAATCAGGAGAAAGCTGGAATGCAATAGATCTGTGAATGTGAGCTCCTCACATTTGTTCAGTGATCGGTATGTAAATTTTCTCAGTGGCCATTCTAGAACCCGATGGACATCTGGCTTTAATTCACACCTGTGAAAAAGAGCAAAATTATTTACAGCATGTTTCCTTGGTTCTGACATGCAGAATTATTTTCCTCTGAACAGATGAATTTGATCTCCACTTTTTTTTATTTGGTGCTGGGCTGTAGCTGTCAAAACCTTTGGTGGAGTAGTGGGGTTTTGTTTTTTTCCTCTCTCTTCAAACTATACAGAACTCTTACTTGCAAAACATGATTTAGCCAAGAGGACTTCAACGGACTATGATGTGAAAGGCTTCTCAAATATTTCCTTTGGTCTCAGATTTTTTGTTGATTTTTGTTGTGGGCAAAGGTAATTCTCTACTCTGTACTATTACATTAAAAGCACCAGTATCTTAAAACACCATTTGTTGAAAAGTTCTCTAGGAAATCTTTTGCTGTCTCTGAAGCCTTACTGTAGGATACTTTTGAAACCAGATTTCAGAATGTGTGCAGCCTCAGAAGCCTCATCTGTTGGTACCTTCAAGTTTGACTTCTTTTGGACTTCGTGAACAAATACCATTCTGTTTTTGTATCTTTATAATTTTGTGTGTAGATTCAAATCTAGTTTGTTAGAAGCTAAGACTGACTGTTAGATATTAGCCCTTTATAATTATCCTGTATGTGCAGATTGTATATTGATACAATGCTCTACCTGTTGTACAGTGTTTTGGAGATGTTACCGTTTAAGATGACACTTCATTTCAAATAAAAGCCTTTTGTTTCACAGTTAATAATATTTAATGCTGGTGGTTGTGAATTGTATGATGTTATATTATGGCATTGGACCACCAAGAGCTGGAGTTGGGAATTGGTGGTTCTGGGGGCTGTCTTCTTTCTGCAGGTGATGTTTGAAATGGGATTCCTGAGGTAAAGTGTTTATGTTCTTGGGGGGAGAGGGTATGGGGAGGGATTAAATGGTTAATTTTTTTGTCTTTTTTTTCCCTCCCCTGTCCCCAATGATTTGTGGTATTGCGTACTTTGTGCTTTCTGCTTGTTTTTTTCTTTACTATTAAACTGCTGATGTTTATTTCCAGGAATGTTTTGCAAATGTCCTTCTCACTCTTCCCCTCTACAACTGTAGGTACATTGTTCCTTTTTATCAAATAAGCACGTTTGCAGCAAACCAAAGATAAAATAAAAAAGGTCTTAATGTCACGTAAAGGAATGTTTTTTAATGTGTGCAGATGTATAAGTAGTGACTATATCTTAAACTCTTCTATATCATAATGCATTGCTTTCAGCTAACTGACACATTTATGTTAAGTTAGAAGACATGGAGGATTAGAAGCGTGCTGCGAGGAATATGGTTCCAAATTAAACTCTCTTTACTTACTAAATTTGACTCAGTGCTTGGCTCTCAGCAGGGCTTTGTGTTACAGTACTTCTTGTATTGACACCTTTTACTTCTGGAAAGAAGATGCTTTCTATTTCAAATGGCTCTTTTAAAAGCAAAGTAGCCTACTTATTTCTAACTTAACATAAAGTTGTTGCATGGTTTTCTGGGATGATGGGGTGTTCATGCAAGCTTGCCTTTCTTCCTGTAGGCATTCGTTGTGAAACACCTCTTGGAGTATACCCAGCAGAGTGAGTCCAACCTGCAGTACAGCTTGTTTTTAGTTTTTGGCATCTTTATGACGGAAGTGGTGCGATCGTGGTCCCTGGCGCTAACCTGGGCATTGAATTATCGCACGGGGGTCAGACTGCGTGGGGCTGTCCTGACAATGGCATTTAAGAAAATTCTTAAGCTGAAGAATATCAAGGAGAAGTCTCTTGGAGAGGTAAGCTGCAGCCTCATTTTGGAAATGGCAGTGGGAAAAGGGATGTGTAATATATTCCTTTGCGAATGAGCTGTGCCTTAAATCTAAATAATCTGTTCTGTCTGTTTTTCAGCTCATAAATGTATGTTCCAATGATGGTCAGAGGATGTTTGAAGCTGCAGCAGTTGGCAGTTTGTTGGCTGGGGGCCCCATTGTGGCCATCTTGGGAATGGTTTATAACGTGATTATTCTGGGTCCAACAGGCTTCTTGGGATCTGCTGTCTTCATCCTCTTCTACCCAGCAATGGTGAGTTGGAAAGAGTTAAGACTTGCTTCATTTTTCTTAGGTCAGGCAAATATGTAGTTCTGAATAAAAGGTGTTGAAATGTGCTAGATTTAGCCAGTTTATGGCACTGCACATTATTGAAGGTGTTTATACAGTAGTGTATGAAGCAGAAATTTGGAAATGGGAAGCTCAAAATGATAAAATTAGAAAACAGGGATAGGAAAGCTGATAGATTTGGCTGAGACTAATAGACATAGCTAAATGAAACTGCAGAATATTCAGGTGGTCAGGGTCAAGGTTGGAAAGACATCAGTCCTCTGGCTTGTGTATGGGAGCCCAGTGTTGAAAAAGCAGAGTTCTTGATTTCTTGACTCAACACAAGATGTTGAAAAGCACCACATCTGGCACAGCTTGTTCTTGATGAGGTACTCCTGCCTCTGCTTCTGCCGAGCTGTGAAATAGGCTAGTTCAGCCAAAATCTTCGTGTCTTTAAAATGCCTATGAGACTGCTGAAGATTTGTCACTGTATCGATAATACATGTTTTATAAGCCATGGAGGCTGAATATTGTGAGGTTCACTGTGGTCCAATTTATCTGGCCAAAAGTAAGGATTATGTAGTGGGAATTATATTTTAGAGGGGAATGAGGAGTTGAGTTTGAACATGTTTTCCAGTTTTCAGCAGCCCTTCTTTATTGATGAGGGGACTTCAAAAGAGTCTGCAGGAGTGTAAAACTTCCTAAAGTAGTGTGTTGAATTTGAATTTCAGACTGGGAATGGGATGAATGTATGAGTAGCAGATACTTAAAAACATGTGAAACAACTTTCTGGTTTTAGATTCGTTTAGTAAAAATGTTAAAAACTGTTTTACTACCTTCATAGCAATGGCATAGACTTGAAGTTGATCTGGCTGGGTAAAGTCCTGATTTGCCTAATAGAACTGTATTAAAAGGCTGGCTAAAATGGGTGCATTTACCACAAGGTTGTGTCTTTAGGTTAAATTTGTGCTTCAGAAACTTTAACTAAACTGGTACTATTCAATATTGGTAACAGTGCACACCTTTATTTTCACAAATTTTAGTTGAAATTTGCTATCATGAATCTGGTGCTTGGTGCAGATGGGGGAAATGAATGGTGTTTCCAGCCTGAGTTTTGTTAGAGCAGCAGTTGCCTGGCCCTATCCCTGAATCCCTTTTTCAGATTAAAAATTAATTTTCTGTGGTAATTAGGAATTGAATGTACTTGCTTTTCCTGAGTTGCCATTAATGTTTCATGGTGTTGTCTTCTGTTTCAGATGTTTGTGTCGCGCCTCACAGCTTATTTCAGAAGAAAATGTGTAGCAACAACAGATGAACGTGTGCAAAAGATGAATGAAGTTCTTAATTACATTAAATTCATTAAAATGTATGCCTGGGTCAAACCATTTTCTCAGAATGTTCAAAGTGAGTTCCCACAGTCTGTAAATGTCTCCTTTAGTGCAGATGCCCCATTGCTTTGTAGCCTGGTGCATCCTGACTTTGTGCTGGAGGTGCTGCAGTGTAAGAACACTGTCATCCTTCAGGCTCCTCTGTGTTATGCACAATGGGCTGGACAAACAGACCTGCTTCTAAAATTTCACTTTCTAGCATAATGATGTTTGTGGCATGACACTAATCTTAAATTTTTAAATTTTGTTCCTCTTCTATCATTTAATAAATGTGCTGGCTGCTCTATTTTTAAAAAAACTTAAAAATCCCTGTATTCATGTGCAGTTTTACAGACCATTATATTTTCCTGCTCTATAATTGCTGTCTTTGTAAGAAGGTTTATCATGTGATAAACACTAAAGTGTAGAGTGTTTATCTTACTCAGTATTTATAGTGGTGTGGTACTGTCTGTTGTGGGTATGTACCCCCTGAATCGCAGTTCAAACATGGTGCCCCTATTTGTGTTTCTAGAAATTCGTGAGGAGGAACGTAAAATCCTGGAGCGTGCAGGCTACTTCCAGAGCATCACTGTGGGAGTGGCTCCCATAGTTGTTGTCATTGCCAGTGTGGTGACCTTTTCTGTCCATATGATCCTTGGCTACGACCTTACAGCAGCTCAGGTAAACTGTTCAAAGTACTCTTTATGCTATTGCTTCCGTAGCTTTTCTGCTGAGCCATTTCTTGTGTGGCTGTGCCCATGTGGCCAGGCTGTATCTCTGCTCACAGATGTGAACGTCTGATGGCTGTAATAGCAGCAGGTGTAGTCTTATATTTTGCAGAAAAGGCTCTCATGCTCTTTTGTCCTGACCTTCCTCAGAACAGGTTTTGGGCTAAATGTAAATGAGTCCTCTTGTTTGCTGTTCAGATGGGGCATTGGGGATTACTGGATGTTTTTGTTTTGCAGTGTACTTGGATGAAAATAGCACAAATGTCTAAAAATAGGATTTGAATTTGTGCCTTCACAAGTAGTAGGTTAATGCAGAATTTGCTGGCTGCTGCGTTTGTTAGACCTACAAACAGAACAGGTCTGTTTTGGTCTGTTAAAAGCACTAGAGAAGGAGTTGGGTAGATCTGCTGTTTGAGAATATGTTGAATATTTAAATAGTTGTTCTTGGATGGGACTTTTTCTACAGTTTTGGCTTGCTGCTGTGCCATTTCAGCTTTTAGAAGGCTGGAGCTGTTAGAATATTGCATCCAAATGTGACTATTTTTCTTGTCTCGTTTTTAGGCATTCACAGTGGTCACTGTCTTTAACTCCATGACTTTTGCTCTCAAAGTAACTCCGTTCTCAGTGAAGTCTCTGTCTGAGGCATCTGTTTCTGTTGACAGATTTAAGGTAAGCAGTCATTTGGCCTCACAGTTTTTGCTGTAAGTGTGGAGTGTTGTATGCGTTCAGTAGATGCAAAGGGAACACTTGGAAAGTAATATGATTTTAATGGCTGAGAAGTTCTTTTTCTCTGCACTTAGCATTCCAGATTATTTGATTCTACAAGAGATGCAAATCTAGTGAAGGAATATTAGCAGTTTAAGAATAATACCAGTGTGAGAAGCAAAATAGTCTGATTCAGCGATTTTACTGTTTTGATGTTGGCCACAGAAAGAGATAAGAGTGGAGGACTCAGTGGCTCACTGTGTAATAATTCTTAATTCCTTTTTAAGAACATCTATATGAAAAGACTGCAACATGTCTACAATGAAATTTCATGTTTTGCTAATAAAGTTATTTTTGAAAATATCAGGTGTTAGGTAAGCAGCTTGGCAAAAAAACAGTGGAGCTTTATTTGCGATCATAAAAACCTGAGGTTTTCTATTTCCAGACCAGGTTAAGTGACTGAAATTCCCCTCTATCGGTAAAATGGAGTTGTGATCTGGCAAAACAAATCTATGGCAGCAGATGTAAAACCCTGATAATGAACAATCTTACCTCACCTCATGGGGATTGGAGGATGAATACACTGTGTGTACTTTATGAACTCAGAGGGGAGGCCTTTATTTTCTCTTGTCTCTTGAAGATAACAGTGTATTACACATTGTGGAAATTTCCAAAATGGAAAATAGCACTTTCCAAACAGAAAGTTTCACAAGCATTGACAGATACATGGATTCTGTATAATATATTCATGAAACAAACCTCTATGTGAGAAAGACAGGATCTGTAGAGTGGTTTTGAGATTCCATTGCTTCTGAGCAATTTTGCTTCATCTTCTGAGTCAGCCTAAAATCAGCCTTGCATAAATCCAAGTGCACTAAAAGCAGTTTTCTGGGAGGGAAGGGAAGGAAGAGGGAAATTCAGTTATCTCCCAGTTTGACTATAAACTGTGTAGGAAATGTAGCATAAGGCGGGGATACTCTGACATCACAGTAAAAATTTAACTGACTTTTTGGCTGTGTAAATGAGTATGAGCTTTCTTATGAATGTGTGATTCAGACATAGCAATTGCAAGAATAAATAAGGCTGGGAATTGAGAAATTTTTAGTCACAAAAAGCTACCTGGTTCAAAATAAATTTTGTAAGTGGCAAACATTTTATCTTGTAATTAAACTGTGTTAAAGATGTCTTCCTAATCTGTTGATTGTGAATACTGATGGATGTGGTGGAAAACATGATACAGTGGACTTAATGGCTTACTACTTATTGTCAAGCAGCCTGAAATAGATCAGCTACACTTGTGCAAGATGACTTCTTCCCAGCAGAGAAGTTGATGGGTAAAGGCTCAAGTTAAAAGCTGTTCTGTCTCCTTGCATAATGAGTTGGTGTGCAGGACAAGTCAGTCACTTTGTCTCAAGTGACCTCTCCTCTCCAACCTGTGTGTTCTGCCCATGTGTTTTTAATCTGGAACATGCAGAGCTGCAGTTGCAAACAGTGTCAAAGGAATAAGCCCCTGTCGTATCACATCCAGAGTATTGCAGTTCTGTGAAAGTCGAGTGTATCCAAGTGCTTCCACCACATCCAGGAATGCCCCAGCCACTTAGCAGACCTGGAGTTAGTTTACACTAATGAGCTACCTTTTGCTCTTCAGCTTCCTCCTACTATATAGCCTGATGTGTTTTGCTGCGTGAGTGTGCCGTAGGCTTGTCTCCCAGTCTTGATCAGGTGTCTCATCTTTACACCTCTCTCACAACTCCTATCAGAGTTTATTTCTAATGGAAGAGGTTCATATGATAAAGAAAAAACCAGCCAATCCTCACACCGCGATAGAGGTGAAAAATGCTACCTTGGCTTGGGACTTCTCCCACGCCAGCGTCCAGAGCTCACCAAAGTTGACCCCCAAAGTGAAAAAAGACAAGAAAGTCACCAAGAGCAAGAAAGAGAAAATGAAGCTACAGAATGAGGGACAGCAAGCTGTTCTGGCAGAGCAGAAGGGCCATCTTCTAGTGGACAGTGATGACCATCACAGCCCCGAAGAGGAGCACAAAATCATCCACCTGGTTAACCTTCGTCTTCAGAGGACTCTCTACAACATCGACTTGGTGATAGAAAAGGTAAGAAGAAATGAAAGGAGGAAATCTGATCTTTTAAAAGGCCTCATTTTAGCTGCCCTTTGGAACAGAGCTGTTTGCTGTTTCATTTTGCATGAAATGGAGCATATTGCTTTTGTGCACTCCTGTAATATCCATGGCAACTGCAGTATCCAGGATGCAGTGTCTGATCTTGCTGTAAACAGCTGTGCCATTTTAGCAACTAGATCTTTGCAAACAGGCTGTGAAACAAGGGCAGGCTGTACAGCTTCCACATCCAGCTGAGGGGTTTGCAGCTCCCAGGACAGTGTGAGAGACACTGAGCTCAGAGAATCTGCAGGGCACCAGGTACCAGTGGGGTGCTGGTGAACAGTGTGTTCCTGCAGTGGTTTGATAATTTTGCAGAGTTTCAGCTGTATCCTAGGTGAACATTTTAGGTGATTATGTGTTCCAATGGAACATAATAGTGCTTTTCTTGAAGAACGTGCAATTTTCTTCCCTGAGAATTTTTGTGTGGTAGGACACAGGTTTCTGAGAATTTTAGAAGCATTTGGAGCTATTGCTCCAAGGTGAGTAAAAGCATGTAAGATGTCAAAGAAAAAAGCCTTGAACTTAATACATGACATCAATTACAAATACAAAAGCTTTGCAGTCTGGCAGTTGGATGTTGTAATAATGGGATCTGTATATTTATGAAGATATTCATGGTTAAATTGTCTTGTGTAGTTATACAAATAGAGGGAGAGTTTAAACTATTTTAAACTTTGGGGGAGAATGCATATAGTTCAAAAAATTGCCTCAAAAGGGAGTACAGTTACTTGAAAATGTAAAGGATGTTTTTCTGTCAGAAGTGTGCTATCAAGAGAAGGCCAGTAGTTTTCTGCAAGTGTCTTTATACCTTTTTGTTCACATTAGTTTTTACAAAAGGAACAAAAATAATTTTGATAAATTATTGTTTAAGGTGGATATCAACCCATCCATTTTAGTGCAGAGAAATTCTTCAAAGTGACTGAATTCTAGTCTTTTCTTGGTGCATGTTGTCTAGCAAATTGGATCTAACAGGCAAGGAGTTTTACTGGATCCGTATGTGCTAAATTCTGCTTTTCTTTCAGGCTTTTCCTCTTTGTCTTTCCTTATCACTCCCAAAAGCATCTTGGTGCATTCTGTTCAGGCAAGCCTTGGTGCTTTTGGTTTATTGATCCTCTGGGCCTAGTAAGAAGGAAGCTGATCTTCAAGTACCTTTATTTTTATCTGTAGAGTTGATTTCAGTTTTATTTCATTGTGGGATTGTGTTCACTCTATACATTTGACAGTTAAAATGCTGATGGTTGCTTTTTTTTTGTCTGTTGTCACTTTAGAGCTGTCATTCGTATCCAACTGTCCTCTCAGAGGTATTAAAGGTAGTCTGAATTCTGAAAGGGTTGAAGAATATAAGAAATGAGTATCACAGTTCTTTTCCTTTCTGTCTAGGGAAAACTTGTTGGAATTTGTGGCAGTGTGGGGAGCGGAAAAACATCACTTATCTCAGCAATTCTAGGACAGGTGAGAAATCCTGTTATGGGTACTTCTGCTCTTCTCTTTCCCATCTCCTATTTCACTTATTTGTACTCTTTAGAATGAAGTCTATCCTAAACATGGAGTAGCATAATCTCACAGCTGGTCTGTGATTCCAGATGACCCTGTTGGAGGGGAGCATCGCAGTAAGCGGGACGTTTGCATACGTGGCCCAGCAGGCCTGGATTCTCAATGCCACTCTCCGGGACAACATCCTTTTTGGCAAGGAGTATGATGAAGAAAGGTTTGTCAGACTGTTTGCTGATTTTCATGAAAGCTTAGTAATTCTTGGCCCAAGTGCGGGGAAGAATTTAATGCAGAGTACACTGCAGATAAAGCCTTTATATCCTTATGGAGGCTGTCTCTACGTCTTTTCTAAGTCCTGCTTAGGGTCCTGTCTCTCTTGCGTGTGGCCCTGTCACTGGTGGCTGTCAGTGTGCCTGTCACTGCTTGTTTGCAGTGAGGCTGGACATCATCCTGGCCCTCTGGTTTTAGCAGCTGCTGTGAGCAGCACTAAAGTGGTGTTTGCTCATGCTGTCCTGGCCTTGCCCTCTTCAAACACAACTGCTGTGTGCAATGTACTGACATCTTCCATTTCCCCCTGCAGTGGGGGACGTTCCTATGGCACTTAGCCAACTATCCCTGGAAAGAAATTGTCTCTCTATCCTTACAATGCTTCTGAAGTATGTAATTAATTATTACCCTCAGTTTTCTCCTGGGAATCCAAGGCAGATGAGTTGTTTTAGGCTGCTGGAATATTTGCTATTAGTGTAGAGAATGAGATAACGCTGTGCTAGCTAAATAATTGTGGGGAAAATCAGCATTCTTAACTATTTATCTACTTGTTCTTCAGATACAATACTGTGCTGAATGGTTGCTGTCTAAGGCCTGACCTGGCCATCCTTCCAAATGGGGACCTGACAGAGGTATGTTTTGCTTATACTAAACTAATGAATGGATGGAGAAGAGTTGTGGTTTGGCAGACTAAACTGGAGTGAGGGTACATCAGTCTGGGGTGCATATCAGCCAAGCTGTTGAATGCACTCTCTTGATCTGAGCTTATCCGTGCGGGCCCTGGACTGTTGAGAGTTGTACCCTGTTTTTTACTCAGATGTTGGCTGTTTGGGAATTTTTTTATTGTGTTGTAAATTTAGCTGCCTTAACAGGACCTATTTGAACTCAATTTAAAATAGCTAAGAAAAACCATGGCTATGTTAATACATAAAAGGTAAAATAAGCAAAGAAAGTCCTGAAAGTACTGCCACATTTCAGGCATATTAACCTTGAGTTTGTATGTATAACACATGTCACAAAGTGGACACCTAAACTAGAACGTGTATATATATTAATATATAATGTTATGGGGAGTATATTTATATAAGCATATATAAATAAATATTATGGTCTGCTTTGTTCTGGTCATCTATGTCGCATGGTGCTGAAGAAATAAAATAATGGGTGCATGTCTCTGCAGATTGGTGAACGAGGGGCTAACCTGAGTGGGGGACAGCGTCAGAGAATCAGTCTGGCTCGAGCCCTGTACAGTGACAGGGACATTTACATCCTTGATGACCCCCTTAGTGCCTTAGATGCTCATGTTGGAAATCACATTTTTAACAGTGCAATAAGGAAGCACCTGAAGTCAAAGACTGTCCTTTTCATCACGCATCAGCTTCAGGTACTGAATCTCTCGTACTTTTTTCCTTGGACTTTCTTGAAATGGTTTGTTAATCAGTTGCCTTCATACTAGAAATTTCTATGCCCTGACCTGTGACAGGACAACCTGTCTGTCTATAGAATGTGTGGATTACGTTTATAAACCAGGTTTGCAAATATGCACTGAGCACAATTTAATTGTGTATTTGATACCAATGCTGCTTGGTGTCTGATTGGGACTGATAACACTTGACTAAAGAAAATTTACCAGAGAAATAAATACCCTGTTCAAAAATATTTTTGCCAACTTGCTATAAAGCTATTTCATCACAGCTGAAAACACTTGGATTTGGTGTCATTAAATCAGAATTGATGTATCTGATATTTTTTTGCTGTCTTCTGTGCATAGAAATATTAGTGTTTAGTCTATCGGTATTTACAGTGTTTAGTATCCTGAGTCACATCTTCCGTAAGAGGCTGGTTTTGATAGGACACAAAAACTTTTTATTTGTGTAGTGTGACTAATCGTGGTGTTCAGTCAGAGGAAGACCTCTGAAAATCAAAAGTCTGTTATGTGGGAGTAGGTGTGCTACATGCCAGTGTCTACAAGCTGCTGAGAAGGGTTGTGTGGGAGTGTTTGGTTACTGAACATCGTGATAGAGACTTGTTCTTACTGCCACTTTCTCCAGTATCTTGTTGACTGTGATGAAGTGATCTTCATGAAAGAAGGCTGCATTACTGAGCGAGGCAGTCATGAGGAATTGATGAATTTAAATGGGGATTATGCAACTATTTTTAATAGCCTACAGCTGGGAGAAACACCGCATATTGAGGTACTTGTTTATTTTAAAGTGCTCTGAATGTTGGTTATTGTGAGATGAACCAAGTGACATTGTTGGAAAACTGGAAAATGGCTTCACACATTTTCATGTGTTGATCTGACCAATAGATTTCCTATACAATAATCTGTGCTTCATTAGCACTTTATCACAGTTTGTTTTTAGGGAATGTGTACTAGAGAGGATTCTGCCAATAAGCTCATGAGTTAATCTAAATATTAGTGTCTCCCCTGGTGATGCTCAGAGCAGAAAGTTTGTCTCTCTTATTGTAAACCCCACTCCTTAATTTACCTCCAAATTAGCACAGATCTCCAACAAACTTTGTCTGAAAATAATCTTACTGGCTTGTTACTACTTTGTGAATAGAGTGTGACTGAGGCACAGCAGGTGTGACACAACTTGTCAAAAGTTAGATGTGACAGTATTTTGGAAGCATAACTGAAAATACTGTGATTTGGGGGAGTTTGAGAAAAAAAGTTTTGCCTTGACACTACTTTTCTTATGATAAAAAGTCTGTAAACACAAACTTGGAGATGTGCTCTAGTGTTTGTTGGTGCAAAAAGTGTAAATCCAGAAAATAACAGGAACCATTCAGTACAACAACATCTAAATTTTCAGCAATTTAATTTTTCCCACTCTTCTGCTTTTTGTTTCCTGAAGTTAATCTCTGGAGTAAGGATCTTTGCATTTTGTTTTTTAATAACTTGTCTGAATTTTGTGTGCATTTTCTCTTAGTAAGAAAAGATTAAAAGTACATCAGCAGTTTATTTTTTAAGAGATGAGAGGCTCCTTGCTCACAAGTTGCAGACATTTAAAATGAAAGCTCTCTGAGAGGGAAGCATTATAAGAGTTACAAATATAGAAGGTGCTTGGTGACACATTCTCCTGGGAGATGTTTGTGAAAGAAGCAAAAGGATATAATGCATTGCTCTGCATATCCTTTGAGGCATGAAGATTATAGTTCTGCCGTTTTAAGATTATTACAATGATAGTTAACAAGAGATTCTCCAGTCTTCATGCTTGGCTGACCTTTAGTGTCGCTGTAAACACTAGCTCGTGGAAAGACCATTAAATTGCATTCCCTATGGGATAAGAAGAAATAGATGATCAGTTGGATTCTCTGTGGTTTGATCTCATGTAAAGTGTGGGGCAGCAACCCTGAACATGGTGGGTAAGGGGGTTCTGTCCATGTAGGCTGACTCTGAGCAGGCAGTAACTCCCAGTTATGGGAAGATGGCTGGGTTTAGAACTGTGCTTGTGTGTACTTTGGTGTTTGGACATTGGATTTCTGGAAGATCAAGTTAACCTGGCTTTTCTTAAAGCTCTCATGAAGTGTCTCTAACTACTAGGGTGTTTGGGGGAAAAAAGCCTTTTAAAAAAAAAGTGAATTATTTTTATAAGGGACAGGGAGATTGAATCTTTCTTGCAGTAGTAGGGGCACCATCCCTCTACCATGCACACTCATAATTTCACTGATTCTGGAAATTAACCTTGCACTCTACCTGGTTGTAGAGTCGGTAGTAGTTCAGATTAATAGAGGAGGAGAATTTAATCCACCAGAGTTGGCAATCATCTGTAATAACTTTGACGTTAATATCCTCCTTGACCTGAATGCTGAGCTATTGAAAGCTTAAATAACTTAATAAAAAACTTAATAAAAGTTTGTATTTAGATATGAAAATGTCAAAGCAAAGTACTCCGATATGTTTAGTGTCATTGTTTTCCTGCAGATTAATATAAAGAAGAACACAAACAATTCACTGAAAAGGCCCCAGGATAAAAGTACCAAAACAGGGTCTGTGAAGAAGGAGAAAGTTGTAAAGAAGGAAGAGGAGGGTAACTATGTAATCAAATTTCTGGCTGTAATTATTTTACTCCAATAAACTTAAAACATGTGCTTCAAAGTATATTGGTAATGTACCTCTCAGATTTTGGAAGCTGTCTCAATCCTAGTCACGTAGTGTGGTTGATAGGACGCAGGCAGTGGGCAAAGAACATTCATTAATTCATTAAATATAGGAGCCTGTACAATGTTTTTAAGTTCAATCGGGCTCCTGCTGGTCCAGTGCCATCCACACAAAGGAGCTGGTACTGCCTTGTCTCCCACATCACCTCTCCCTCCTGTCCTAAGAGGGCCATGTGTACAGCTTGGCACTCAGTCCTGGGCAGGACATGGCATTTATGGATGAAGAATTGGAAGGTCTGACCTCTGTAGTTCTGTTTAATGTCAGCTTTGAACTTCAGGGTTTAATGTCAGCTTTGAACTTCAGGGTTTAAAAAGCAATAGTGAGGCTGATACCAGCCTAACGTTTAAGTCTGTGCTGATGAGGCTTTTTCAGCTGTACCATGACATAAATGATTCTGCAGAAGAAATGTGACTTCTTGAAAAACTGTTCGAACCAATGAGTTCTAAGCGTGAAGTAAAGTGTGTGTTTCTGAAAGTACTCTGCACAGTTTGAAAGAGTAATCTTGTGTGTTTCACAAATTTATAGGAGTTTTATGGAAGAGCTTTCTTTTCCTCACTCTCTCTTCATCCTCTTGTTTCACAGGCCAGTTGGTCCAGTTGGAAGAGAAAGGCAAAGGCTCTGTCCCCTGGTCTGTTTATGGTGTCTACATTCAGGCAGCTGGAGGCCCCTTTGCATTCCTCATCATCATGGCACTGTTTGTGCTGAACGTGGGCAGCACAGCTTTTAGCAACTGGTGGCTGAGTTTCTGGATCAAGCAAGGCAGTGGAGTAAGTTAAATAGCTTTTCTGCTCTTGTGTCTAATGGGCTGGGGGTTTGCTCTGCTAGGCTAATCCCAAGCAGTCCTGCGAGACGAAATGGTGCTTCCAATTTAAATAAGTTGTAGGGCTCCCCAGGAGATGGTCTCACTAGGGAGTTCATCTCCAAGAATAAGAGAACTCCACTAATGAGAAAGATATAATAAATCATGCGGTTTAATGCTGCCCTCTTTTTTCCTTTTCTTGGTTAGTCTAAGAAAAGGAAGTGAAAATATGAAAGGGGCCAACGAGCTAATTTTGCTTTTTGTTTAGATGTGATTTTATACCTAACAGGATAATTTTTGTTAAACTCTGGCTTTGAGTCAAATGACTTTTGGAAACTGCTTTGAAGATTCTGATGACCTGGGGTGGTTTGGGCTTTCTCCCACTCCCAGGTCTTTTTGCATTTAAAAATCCAAATATAACTGCAGGACTTTTTTGTGGGGGCACAGAGAGCAAGCTACTGATCTCAGAGATCAGATAATGAAGTGCAGATGGCCAAATAATATTAGAATAAGCAATGAGGTCTTTAAACGTACTTAAAGATCAAAAATAAGAGAATGAGAATGTACAGCAGCGTGATAGCAAAGAATTTATTGCATAGTGACAGAAAAAAGCAGTGGTGTTCAATAAAGAGCTCTGAGGTGAATATTGTTGTGTAATAGGAGTGGTGGTATGCAAGTATCTGACATTATTCAGAAGAACACAAGAAATAAACGTAAAATGAGAGATTAGGAATCAAGTGAAGTAGGCATTGTGGTAGTATTTTGAAAGATACTGTAGGAAGAAGGCCAAGGGCTATGAATCTACAAGTCAAGCATCTCTGCCAGGGAAAACTTTCTGAAGTATTCAATGGTCACTGAAGTACTTTAGAGAAGAAATATCAAATATGGTGGGAGAAGACACAAGGCAGTTTAATTCTACCAAATGTAATGTATACATGCTTCATCCTTGTCTTAACCAATGCCTGAAACCTTGAATTTTCTGCAGAACACCACAGTGACTTTGGGAAATGAGACTGTCATAAGCAACAGTATGAAAGATAACCCTCACATGCATTACTATGCTGGCATCTATGCACTGTCTATGGCAGTTATGTTGATCCTGAAAGCTGTTCGTGGTGTGGTCTTTGTAAAGGTACGTGCCAGAGCTGGTGTTTGTCTCCCCCTCCTCCTACTTCTGCAAATTGCTGTCACTGTGGTTCTTTTTGGTCAACTCCCAAGAGAGACTTTTGAACCAGAGGAAGTCAGTCATGGATTGTGGTGTTTCCATAGCCAGCTCTTGAGGCTGCACCATGTTTCTGTTAAACTTCTGCCCAAATAAATAGCTTCCTCCATTGGTTGGAAGCACAGAATGCAATAAAAAACCTCTTATGATTGGAGGGAGAGACAGAGTAGAATATTTTGGTGCCAGAAGAGATGCAGTGGCAGGAAGGCAAACACTGTTTTGTAACACGGCAATGTTTTCTGCGTTGTCAGGGAACTCTCAGAGCATCCTCAAGGCTCCATGACGAGCTCTTCCGACGGATTCTGCGGAGCCCCATGAAGTTCTTTGACACTACACCCACTGGGAGGATCCTCAACAGGTTTTCCAAAGACATGGATGAAGGTATCTCCGGCTGTGTACCTTGTACATCCAACTTTCAGACCTCCCAGTTAACTCCTGAATACTCTCCAGCCTGTTACTGTTGGGGTGATTGTACCCTGTGTCTGCTGCCAAATGTACACTTGCAATAAACAAAGCAGGAATTGGGACATGCCTGGGTTATGGTTCTAGAAGGCAGCTGATAGCTCAGGCCTGTCCATTCACTTATAAAGAAGAAAATGTGCAGCTGCTCTTGTACCTCCAGGCTGCACATGGGCTCTCAGCAGTTAATGCAGGGTCAACTTAAAACGTTAGAGTGAAGCTGATGTGCAGCAGAGGTGGTAATTAGGTCAGAGTTCCGTCAGTGCTATTTCTGCAGATGGGAATAATTAGACTGCCAGCAACTCAGAAGGTACAAACACTCCAATGAAAATGTACATTTTTAATTTGAATGAGCCAAGGGAAATCACTGTCCCTGTCAGTGATGTACAGACGGACTGAGTCATTTTATATAAGTTGTTTTAGCTTTCTGCACTCAACATCTTCCTCTTTTCCTTCCATCTTCACCAGTTGACGTTCGTTTGCCGTTTCAAGCGGAAATGTTCATCCAGAACGTCATCCTTGTGTTCTTCTGTGTGGGGGTGATTTCTGGGGTTTTCCCCTGGTTCCTGGTGGCAGTGGGGCCCCTCATAGTCCTGTTCACAGTTCTGCATGTTGTGTCTAGGTAAGTGCACCAGCTGCTTTGGCTAAAAGTACAAATACTTTCACCTTCAAGTACAACATAGTGGTTGGCATATGGTGGTTCTGCATGAAACTGAGTGCTTCTTTCCTTCCAGAGTCTTTATTCGAGAGCTCAAGCGTCTGGACAACATCACACAGTCTCCATTCCTGTCTCACATTACATCTAGCATCCAGGGTCTCTCCACAATCCACGCCTACCACAAAGGACAGGAATTTCTGCACAGGTCAGTCTAGATACCCATCTGGGAATGGTGGAGCACAAAGCTGAGTGCAACAGGTTGGCATTCAGAAGGGTTTATTCCTGGGGTCTGATGGATCATTGCTTCTACGAGTGAAAGTTACTTTTCTGGGGAAAAAAAACTGGGAGAACAGAAGAAGGGTAAGGGAAAACTGGGAAGAGCAGTGGTGGGGTCCCAGGTGAATGCTTTCCTCTGGAATTCTCTGCAGTGCAGCAGGTGGTTGTGGTGAGGACAAGGCTTTGGCCATACTTTTTCCCTACTAGTATGTAATTTTCGTCAGGCCCTGCTTATGCTTTTGATGGATTGTTTCTCATGATGTTATTAGCATTGCTTAAAGCATGCTAACCAAAGCTCAGTGAGAGTATTGATGAGCTGGTAGTCTCTGTGCACCTGTGTAATTGGAGAGCGTTTATCAATTACTTCAGTGACCATTAGCCACCTTGTTCACTGTGCTTGGTTTTCTCTAGTATAAACTGAAATCTTTCCAACAAATGTTAATGAGGGAAAGCAAAACATTTCTCCTGTGAGTGGTGGTTGCTTCCCATGAGAACCTGCTGTAACAGTATCAGGGTTTTGCAGGTGCGGGGTCATGAGACCAAGGCTGTGGAAGCACAGGGAAAATTGCCTCAGGAGCTCTGCAGTGACACTGCTACACCAGCAGTTACTGGCTTTGTGAATCTCAGGTGTTTCTCGTTAAATATACTTTCTCAGCTGTGCAGTGTCGGGATTGTAAATTAAGTAGTTATTGATGTGTTTTAATTAGGTGTCACTAGTTCTATCAAAACTTAATTTACTTCTACACTTGTGTATAAAATGACACATGTTCTGAGGCACTGCTGCTGCTATCTGTGGAGTAATTTGTAGTCATTGAACATCTTCCGGAAGGTCTTGCATAGGTGAAGTGTGGTGAAAGTTTGTGTAATGTCCCTGGCTTTGATTCACTCCAGCATAATTCATTGTTGTAGACAGGGACTTGGTGATCTGACTTTGGAGAGTTTGAGCTAAGTACACGTCTGACATTACAGGAAGTTTGCAAACCCTGTTGTTATGTTTTGGTTTGAAACTTTGTCAGTGACGAGTCGTCCCACCCTGAATCCTGATGCTGGAACAGAGGTCTAAGTAGGGCTGGTATTTGTAGAACATGAGGCTCATGGAGTCTACCACGCTTTCCTGTGTTTGTTTCAGGTACCAGGAGCTGCTGGATGACAACCAGGCCCCGTTTTACCTGTTCAGCTGCGCAATGCGCTGGCTGGCCGTGCGGCTGGACATCATCAGCATTGCTCTGATCACAACCACTGGCCTTATGATTGTCCTGATGCATGGCCAGATCCCTCCTGCCTATGCTGGACTGGCCATCTCATATGCTGTGCAGGTAAGTGTGACCACATAATGTAATATTTATTTGCTCTTTTTTAATGTAGATGTTGCAAATGAGCAACCAGCGTTCAGCGCTGGCTCAGAGGAGCAGCAGGGCTCGGAGCACTCTTTTGGAGCTGCTGTTTGGCCTCTTCTGCCTCCTTGTGGCAGTGAGGTGAAATTAAAGGGCTCAGACCTTGTACTTAAAACCGTTGCTCTTGGGAAACGTTTCTAAGTTGCTGGTTTCTCAAGGGATTAGTAAATTATGGTGATTTTAAAATGAACTATTAAATTAACTTGCCTTGAACGCTTTAGTTTATATAGTGCCCAATGCCAAGAGTACTTGTATCAAATATCATAGAATTGTTCAGGTTGGAAAAGACCACTAAGGTCGTTGAGTCCAACTACTACCTCAGCAATGACAAACCCACCACAAACCATGTCCCCAAACCATGTGCCACATCTGCACAACTTTTGAATACATCCAGGGATGGTGATTCTACCATTTGCTGAGCAGTTTGTTTCAGTGCTTGGCAACTCTTTTGGTGAAGAAATGTTCCTAACATTAAATCTAAACCTTCCCTGGCACAACTTGAAGTTGTTTCCTCTTGTCCTACTGCATGTTAAGTGTGAGAAGCAAACAAAGCCCACCTGGCTGCACCCTCCTTCAGGGAGTTGTAGAGAGTGGTAAGATCCCCCCTAAGCCTCCTCTTCTCCCGGCTGAGCCCCTCCATGTCCCTCAGCTGTTCCTCATGAGACTCCAGACCCTTCCCCAGCTCTGTTGCCCTTTTCTGGACACACTCCAGCACCTCAATGTCTGCCTTGCAGTGAGGGCCCCAAAACTGAACACAGGGTTCAAGGCGTGACCTCACCAGTCCCAAGTACAGTCACTGCCCTGGTCCTGCTGGGCACGTTCATATCTTCATTCAATAACAAGTCACAGCTCTAAAAATTTCTTTGTTTTCTTTCACCACTTCAGTTAACAGGGTTATTCCAGTTTACAGTCAGACTGGCTTCAGAGACAGAAGCTCGTTTCACCTCAGTGGAAAGGATTGACCACTATATCAAGGTAGGACTGTAATGCATTCAACTGCCTGTTGTGAAATTTTGTGTTGCTTGTCACATTGCTGGCCTTAGCCATAGTCTGCCTTAGTACAGACTGTATGTTCCTGATCTTGGAAAGGCACTAAAGCCTGTGCTGTGATACTGCAGAGTGAGCACTGGAGGGGATGAATGGCCCCGGAGCTGATAGGTAGCTAATCTTACATTGCTAGAGTTAAGAAAGGATATTGGAAGTTTGCTGACACTTGCAGTAAAGAGTGGAGTGTGTGAAAAGGGTAACTGGGGATTCAAAACATTATTTTACAGCAAAAGGGTGGTGTTCTGGCATCCTTCGTTCCAAACCTAATGGAATTCCTTCATTTAAACGCAGATAACTGTTTGTTACTTTATCTAAAAGTAATTCTGCTTCATCCTAATAAGCCTACTTTTCCACAGTTGTCTTGCATAACATATTTCTATATGCTTGAAGAGTCAAGGGATTGCTCTTGCTGCAAACATGAGAAATGTGCTCAGCTGAACATGAGAAATGTGCCAGGCTAAATGCTTAGCAAGCTGCTCTGATTATCTGTAACCCTTTCTTTGTAACTGGGCTTTGTGTGTGCAGAACTGGGCATGGGTCAGTGGGGAAAGCATAGCCAGGAGAAAGCCTCCTACTGGGTCTGGTGTATGAGGTGAAAGGCTTTTCCATTTAATGTTCCCTGTGAACTTCAGGGGGACATATATATATTTTTATTTGGTAAATCTGGGCTGTTTAGTAGTTGATATTTGTAGCCTTTTTTTAAGCCTGTAGATTTAATCCACAGGCTGAAAAACAGAGAATAAAAAAAAACCCCAAACCTGACCACTCCCCCAGTTAAATAAATAAATCCTCTGGAGGCATCTAAGTAGAAAATTTCTACATATGGAAGATTTGGTGACCACACAAGTTGACAGCTGTGCCAAATACTGTGTTTCTCCCTGGGCTGAGATGGGTTTATCACTGTCAGGCCTTTAGTAGCAAAATGTACAGTTGTAAGCTGTTGTTTGGTGTTTTTTAAAAGTTATGTCCCTTATTCTGTATCACTGTTAAGCAACACTATCAGATTTTTTTATTTTGATCTCTAGACAGCCATTTATGAACCTGTGAAACTAATTTGAAACTGAAGTGAAGGGGTGGGTGAGCAGTGAAACACCAAGGCCCAGGCTTGGCTTTTTTCAGTGGGGGCTCAAGGCTGCTGTTTTGAGCACCAAGCTCAGAGAATTGAAGCACTATTGTAGCAGATGGCTGGTTTTTTTTCCTCAAATCCCTGGTGTACAAATAATCTGCCTCTAACTAAATGTTGCGAATGTCCACAACTGACATCCCCGTGGGATCTCTCAATGGTCAGTGTAGGAAATGGGTGTCTCCAGAGGGCAATTTATTACCTCTTCCAAGTATTTATATTAGAATGAGAAAAATCACACTCCAGAAATGCTGTTTTATAGCATTTGTAGAGAGATCTCTACAAAAAGAGACTATAAAGGAGTTGTTAGGGCCTGGTTCAGTTACACGAGGTGAATCCCATGACAGGATTGCTGCCATTCTTTGAGGGTGCTTGTGCCAAATATGGGAAAGTGACCTTGACTTCACTCTAAACATGCTATAAAGCCTTGTGTTTGGCTTTCAGAGGTTCTGCTTTTCTGTTTAATCTGTGAACTGCTCAGTAAGGGGCAGACTGAAATAGCAGAAGTGAGCAAGATGGAAGGGACTGACTCAGTGATTCAGTAGGACAGAGGAACATGAGGAGGAGAAGGAAGAGGGTGGCATTTAATGTGTTACTTGGGTATTCTCTTCTGTGTCAAAATCAGAGGTGACCCTGGCATGGCACAGCAAATGAGGCATAGAAATGCAGCAGATTTGGTATCCAATCTTTGGAGTGCCATGAAACTCAATAGGATTGTGTTAATAAATAATAGGCCTAAAATACATTTTGAATTCCATTGATGAAAACCATTGTCGTATAGAAGGACTGATGTCATTACTGAGACAACAGGAGGGGAATTAACAGTGTGGTCAGTGTAACACAGCAAACTTCTGGACCACTGGGCCCACATCCAGCCAAACAGCTCATCATGGAACTGCTGTGGCTGAGTCCACAGGGCAGAACTGCTCAAAGCTGCAGATGATAATTTTCCTTTGGTGCTTTGTTTACTGGAAACTGAACTTCTGTATTTTTGTTAAAAGACGCTTTCCCTGGAAGCTCCTGCTCGAATTAAGAATAAAACTCCTCCTCTGGACTGGCCACAGGAAGGTGAAGTAGTTTTTGAAAATGCAGAGATGCGATACCGAGAGAACCTCCCTCTAGTACTTAAAAAAGTGTCCTTTACCATCAAACCGAAGGAGAAGATTGGCATTGTGGGGAGGACAGGCTCAGGTAAGGAAAAAACTAAGCAGAGTTAAATAATTACTTTTACAGAATAGATTGGGGCGGTCATATTGGTTCTCCTCTGTGTTTGAATAAGTTGTTGGTTGCACAGGAGGGGTTGAATAGTCTGTCGGTGGAGGATTCCATTCATGTGTGTACATAAGCAAGATCCCTGTAAGCAATAGTGAAAATGAGTTCAAATTTAAAGCAGAAGGATATCCTGCTATGCTTGAGCCAGTATGGTGATCATATTTAACCCCCCAAGCCACTGACCAGCACAGATTGGTGCCTACAATGTGCTCGTTGCAGCTTGTCTGACTCCCTTGAAAGTTTTTTGTACTGATGCTGCAGCCAGGTTTGGCTCTGAGCCATCTCAGAACTCTGTAATCTGAAGAATCCAAACCCCTGTTTGTGAGATGACTTAAATCGACCTCAAAATGAGTTCCTAAATAAGTAATTTATATTGTTGTATTGGGTTTTCATTGCAGGGTTTTGGCGGTGGGGTTGGGACAGCACTCCAGGGGTGGCTTCTTTGAGGAGAGATTAGGAGCTGCCCCCACAATTGCTCAGAAGTTTAAATGCTGAACCTCGGTACTTACCAGAGCATTGCTTGCCAGGACTTTCTGGTATTTTAAAACTTTTCTTAGGTGTGGATAGCTTTTAAAATACTTTCTCATCTGAAAGCTGTTATGATTCTGTAGAAACACAAGTCTTGTTTCTCCTGTCTCATTTTTAGGGAAGTCTTCCCTTGGAATGGCACTCTTTCGTCTTGTTGAACTGTCTGGAGGCTGCATTAAAATTGATGGAGTGAAAATAAATGACATTGGCTTGGCAGATCTTCGGAGCAAACTCTCCATAATCCCTCAGGAACCTGTGCTGTTCAGTGGCACTGTGAGGTTAGTGAGACCATAAGAAGGAAAGAAGGGACTGAGCAGTCTACCAGCTTATACGTGAAATGCCAAAGGTGCCTGGTGAGGTGGTAGCTCTCAGGCATCCTAGCTTCTGTTCTGGTTTTGAAACAAAAAAAGCACAGATGAATGATTTTAGCTGGCCTAGTGCAGCACTGGGTGTGATCATCCTGTATGGAGGTCTTGCTTCCCCTCAGATGTGGTTGAAGTTTTAATATCTTTGTCTTCCATCTCTACTCCTGTTTTTTGGCTCTTCTAACCCCAGTGTGCTGGGAGCATCTGATTTCCTTGGCAAGGAAACTGCCAGTGGAAGGCCAGATGGGAATCACCTGTCTGGATGAATTAGCACACTGCTGGTTTGCCATTCATTGTTGAGTTAAAATTCTGCTTTTCTGCTTCATCTTCCAGATCAAACTTGGATCCTTTCAATCAGTACAGTGAGGAGCAGATCTGGGCTGCTTTGGAAAGGACTCACATGAAGGAGTGTGTAAGTATTATGTGCCCTGGGAGATGCATGTTTGTATTTGACTTCCAAAGCAACATGTTCTGTTAGTAGCTACTTTAGAGGTCTTTAGATAAAGCTTTTTTTCTGTATTTCCCCCCCTTGTTATCTCTGCTTTATTTGACCAATTTTTAAACTTTTTTCCCCATGATTTTATCAGACTGATATTTTTTGGGTTTTGAGAACATGCCATGTTCTGTGTGTGTAGTTTTTAATATGTAGCATAGCATAGTGCTGCTTCATCACAGGGATTCTTAGGGTGATAAAACATTTTAAGGGATATTTTTCTGTATGTGCCCTAGCTGTGCATTCTGCATTTCCATTTGTGAGTGTACGTGTCACATGTGAAAATTTATAGTGACCTTAAAACCTGCCCTTTGTGAGGCCCTCTGCAGCAAGTCTTGCTGCCCTGACATTTCCAATTCTTTTCTTGCAAGTCAAGGGGCAGGTATGGCTATGGGATTCAGGCTGCAGGAATTCCTGCAGGGACTAGGTTCGCTCTCTGCTCTTGGTGACAAAGATTGTCAGGAGATCTGTTTGTGTTTATATGATTTTGTTTAATGGTCTAAGATTTTTGCCTCTTCTTTCCCATACAGGTTGCACAGCTGCCTATGAAACTTGACTCAGAAGTGATGGAAAATGGGGAGAACTTTTCTGTTGGAGAGAGACAATTACTGTGCATAGCTAGAGCTCTGCTGCGTCGTTGCAAGGTGAGCACAGCAGGGAGAGAAATAGCTGGAGATACCAAAATTATAGGATTGAACAAGCCTTCTTTTGTGCTGGATTCTTTCTGTCAGAGGAATCACACCAGTGATTATTGCAACCCAGAGAGGTGTAAGGTTAAAACAACCAGGAAGGTATTTGTAGCTGGCTTCTGTAATGTCCTGCCGTTGGAAAGGCACTACTTGCAAGTGTTAATAGTGTGTCAGACTGGCCTAATCCTTTATTCCGTGTCCTGTTAGTGGGGAGCATCATATTCTTCCCTTTTTCCACCTTTTTGTGAATATGAGCCAAGTGTTTTCCTTCTACATGGTGTTCCACTAAAATGTGATCTCCCAGTGGAATTTGGGACCATGCTATGCCAGCCAAGTGAAAGGTTTTGCAGGAATGGAAAACAAACGATAATTACAGTGAGAAAGGACTTTTGGATTGAGATTGACCAGGATTCTGGTTTTAACAACCTTTTTTCTGAAGTGTCTCACCAGTCCCAAGTACAGTCTTCACTCTGCATCTGTTTTTAAAGTCAGACTACTCAGCAGAGGTGCTATCTCTGCAGCACCTGCACAAAGCGCGTCCAGTTCAGCTTTGACAAAAAGTCACTCCAAATCAGTTTATGTCTGAGAGGAAGAGAATTCCTACCCCGCATAAGAAAGCTATTAAGCCTAGTCAGTACTGACTCATTTCAGAAGGAATGTCACCGCCAAGCATGTGTCAAATTAGTTTTACTGGTAAAATCTGTATTTGAGACTCATCCACTAAATGTGAAACTGGAAGTAGGAAACTTGAGGCCCAGGTCATAACCCAGGTGTAGCTCAAGGATGTGACCATAAAATGTAAGCGTGACCTGTAGATGATCCCAGTGTGATCCTTTGTTGAAGGCAATTACATAAAGAAAACTGAAAGGGTACTTGTAAAAACTGTGTTTGTGCCCACAGCTCCGTAAGGATTGCTGGTTGTGACAACTCTTGGCCATGGCCATTCTGCCCACTCTGTGTATTTTTGTATTCAGGGAGGGAAGGTGTCACTATGAGTAACAGCCAGGATTCTGTGCTGCTTTCAGATATTGATCCTGGATGAAGCAACAGCTGCTATGGACACAGAGACAGACTTACTGATCCAGGAGACCATCAGAGAGGCGTTTGCAGACTGCACTATGTTGACAATTGCTCATCGCCTGCACACGGTCCTGGGCTGTGATCGGATCATGGTGCTAACACAGGGACAGGTGAGCAGGGAGGCATCTCTGCCTCCCCTCTGGTGGTGTCATGTGTGCAGGCTGAACTGAGGGAACAGCTGCACTGCAGGGTAGAAAATCCTCTGTGTTCATTCATGTCCTAGGTAATAATACTCCAGCAAAATCAGTTACTGCCTGACTGTGACAGAATCAAAGATGGCAAAATTTCTTTTTCACACTGAGAAAGTACCATAGAATAACAGTTTAACTTTAAAAATATTTTTGAAACGCCCTTTGAAGATTAATTCTGAGATGGGTAACAACATAAACATCCCTGCTGGGCCTCAGTGGCCGTGGCCCATTACTTTGATAAAGCCCTGTGCCATCAAGCGTGCCTATGACAGATACTACCTATTTTTCAGACTTCCATTTGGGAGTCGTAAACAGTTAAATCAAATGTAAGAACATTGGGCAAGGCTCTTAAAGGTAGAGAAGGCAAAAGCCCATAGCATCTGCCTCTGCCAGACCCACCAGAGATTGCTTGCTGTTGAGTTAGTTCCAGTGTTTGAGCCAGTTTGAAGCATTCCAGGTTACAGCATCCATAAATGCACATACTTTCACTGCCTGGTGTCTCATCTAAAGATGAATGCTGTGTTTTCTATGCTTTACTATCACATCACAAGTCCAAGGGGTGGGAGTCATTTTTCTGCTGAATTTTACTGACATACTTTACCTGCCTTGTTTGGTTTCAGGTAGTGGAATTCGACACCCCAACCGCCCTTCTGGCCAACGAGAACTCGCGCTTCTATGCTATGTTTGCTGCTGCAGAGAACAAGGTTGCTGTCAAGGGCTAAAATTCAGGGCAAAGTCACTTTAATTTTGGAGAGCTACACTCCCTGCCTGTGGCAGGCTAGCTCTTCTTCTTCCTCCTCCTTGCAGATTATTGCCTTTTCATCTTTTAATTTTTAGCACAATGTGTCAAGCCAGAGAGTTTTTAAAACCATGTCAGAAGAACTCTTCATGTTTTTATTATTGTATTTATTCCATATTACTAATTTTTTGTTATTAAATGCACTCTACAAATGGCTCAGGGAGCCATAGTTATAAATGTATCAGAGGCCTATAATGAAGCTTTATACATGTAGCTATATCTATACATAATTCTGTATATAGCCTATATTTACAGTGGAAATGTAAGCGGTTTATTTTATATTAAAATAAGCACTGTATTAATAACAGTGCATATTCTTTTCTATCATTTTTGTACAGTTTATGGTACCAGAGATCTGGCTTTGTTATCGGACGGTATCAGACACCGTTTTGTCTTTTACAGTTCGTCTTTTCCTAGTGCCAGATTTTCTGCGTGTCTGAGTGGAAGTGAAGCTTTGCAATAGTGTCCTTTATTGTCACATCTTTGTCTAGCGCAGCAGAGAAGAGCTCTGTGGTGTAACTATTGCATTGTAATTTATCAAAGCTGTTTGGGGCATCGCTAATGTTCACCACGGCAGCTGCTTCCCATGATGCTTTTCCAAAGCAGGGTTTTTAGTGATCTGAGTGGAGAACCACTCCTGGGTCGCTTTAAGGCCTTGTATTTTCTCAGTGTCCTGACACAATATTTCTTACTGTATCAGCAGAGTTTATTTTAATGCAAGCAAGCCCAAGCTCTTCCTGCTTCGCTGATCTAACACAACCAAAATCGTACTGTTTGTGGAATGATCTGTAACAAATTAATCATAAGGTTCAAATCATACCCTGTGTGCTGGCAGGAAAGCCTTTTCAGAGTTGCTTCAGCTGACTGACTCTTTATCTTGAAGCTGCTAACACTCCTCAGAGGTTTAGGTTGGCTTTCACTGGCGTGGGTAACACTAACTCTTTGTTCTGCTCACTTATACTAAGATTAATCAACATCGATATTTCCTGTTTCTTTCTTGCACACTTGTTAAGGAAGCAGTCCTCGATCCCACATCTTCTGGAACCTTAAAGGGGTTCCTGTTGATCAGGATGTAACACTGGTGTAGGACATGGTTTTCTTACTGTAAATGACCTACCTCAGGTTACTGGGTCCTGCGTAGTGCGTTGCCATGATCACTGTACACCATCCCTGTTTTTTGGGACCTGTGGCCCAGGGGGACACAGTCGCTCCTGTGATAGCTGTGACTTATTGAATGGTCAGCGTTGCATGTCTTTGTCAACTTGGACATTTTGTAGCCTTAGCATGTTTGCAAAATGTCTCATTGAGGCAGAAATCTGAAAATGAAATAAAACTATTTTGGGTTTTGTAAATTTATTGGCTTAAGTGGTTTGTTTTGGGCACATAAAAAACTTTGTACCTTTTTGAGCCTTGGGGAACAGGTTTGCAGTCTTGTTTGTTTGTTTGTTTGTTTTCCTTTTGTTATGCATCATGGTCTGATCTTTCTTCAGAGTAAAGGTGTTTCTTTAAAAGTGTGGTGGGAGATTTTTATGCCCTCCAGCATGGGGGTAGCTTGCAATACATGTATGTTGAGTAGTTCAGGGAGTAATAATTTATAGTGCAAGTATTCGAGCCAAGTAGAAGGGCTGAGGTCAGATGGAAGACCTTCTTAGGCTCAGATTTTCCATTTTCTTTACCTGAAAGCACTACTGTTTATAGTGTGACGTGACTGCAAAGTCACAGAAAGAAGCATTTCTGCCTACCAGTACCACAGACAAATTGTGGCATTAACAGAGCTTGCACTGTAGCTTGAAGTGGCACAGAAAGCATTGTGGTTGTTCTTAACTCTTGTCCAAAGCAAGAATTAACTGGCATAGACCTTACCCCGCTCACAAGCCTGGAGTTTTCCCCATGGACTTCAGTATTTCCCTTGAAGGAAATGGGCTAATGTACCTGGTTCTGAGTGCTGCTGGAGTCAGTGTGTGGCTTCACTTTGCAGCTAAGGCTGAGCTAATGGCAGTCTGGGCAAAAGGGGAGCCATCCTGATCTTATCCTCCTTCTTCTTCCAGGCTGGGACTTCCTCTTCCTTTCCTGATGCCAGCAGTGGCTCTTGTGTGGTCCAGTTCAGAAAGCTAACTTGCAGAAAGCAGGAATGCTGTGCAAAGGAGGAGACAGGAAGGCATCACCTGGAAGGGAGGTGAAGCGGGGCTGCTCTTTTCAGCAGGGGCTGGCTGTATCAGTAGCGTAGGTGTGAGAGGGAACTGCTCAGCATTCACTGCCCCGAGCTGCTGCTTCCCAGTTAAGCTCTCCTAAAGGGCTGAATCTTTGCTGCAGCTTTGGTGAGCTGCAACAGCTCAGCAAGGTGTCAGACAAGGGCCTGTGATGGAGCAGGTGAACACTCACCTGTGAACAGCAGGGATTAACTCAACCATTTTGTTAAACCTTAGCTGCAGCACTGTTACTTTGGAATTAAAGACAGACTGACAGAAGGAAATGTTCTTTCTGTTGTGATCACTTCTGTGCTTCATTTGGCACTTGTCTCACAGATGTACTCAAGTATTGCTGCTCACAGGGTAGCTGTAATTTTTTTTACTGGCTTTCATCCTGATCCACAGGAGCAAGCTGAGGCCTGGCCAAGGGCCCTGTCACAAAGTGGAAGGAAGAAACATTAATATTTACAAATGGGACTGAAGTATCTGTATCTTTGAAGAAGTTGATGATGGTTGGAATGTTCAGGAGTTGGATTCTGCTTTAGAATTTATAGTGTGATATCCATGGAAGACTTCATCCTATGAGGAATAGAATAAGACACTGGGATTGGAACAGAGAATTTCCTTAAAGAGATCCTACCCAAAATAGCATGGAGATAGCACATGCTCCTGTTCTGGTTTAATATCAGCTGGCAACTAAACCCCACACAGTCCTGTGGGATGGGGGAGAGAACTGGAAGGGTAGAAGCTAGAAAACTTGAGAGTTGAGATCAAAACAGTTTAATAGGGAAAGCAAAAGCCACACAAGCAAAGCAAAACAAGGCATTCATTCCCCACTTCCCGTGGGCAGCCATCTTCATGAAAGTGGGGCTCCGATCTGGGTAATGGTGACTTGGGAAAACAAATGCCATCCTTCCGGATGTCCCCTCCTTCCTCTCCAGCTTTTATAGTGCCATATGGTCTGGAATATCTCTGTGGTCAGTTGGGTCAGCTGTCCCTGCCCTGTCTCCTCCCATCTCCTTGAGCACCCCCAGCCTCCTCACTGGTCAGGTGAGGAGCAGAAATGTCCTTGGCTCTGTGCAAGCCCTGCTCAGCAACAGCTACAACATCCCTGAATTATCAACACTGTTTTCAGCACAAACCCCAAACACAGCTGGATACCAGCTACTGTGAAGAAAAGTCACTCTAGCCCAGCCAAAACCAGCACACCTTCTGGCAAAGGCCGTGGCCCAAGACCAGCAGGTGTGCAAGAGGAGAGAGATTTGCCTGGGATAACTGGTTACTGTATAGTTCTCTGGAATTTCCATTATGTCAGTTTTGCTTATTCTGTCCAAGCACAGCGAGCGCAGCTGATCCCCATTCTTTATCAAAAGCTTAGAGCCTCTTCAAGAGAATGTGTTCCTGCTCATCTTGTCTGTCTGATGAGTGGACACAGTGCACTCACTTGGGACTTCAACCAAAGCACAGGTAGGATTCTTCTGAAATTACCCAGGAGTTAACATGCAGTTAGATTGGTGTAATTAAGTGCCCAATCAGGCCCTGAAGTTGTGCTGGCTTGAACACCTGAGGACATTTCACCCTTACCTGTGGTGAAGGTTGTGCAGATCCTGAGGTTGCTGGGTCTGTGCTGTGCACATCACCTGTAGGTGAAAGCCAGGTCAAACAGGCTTAGTGCATGACTGGGAACAAAATTTGACAAAGCTGGATTTTTTTCAAAAGGCAACTGGTACGAGTGAGAAAAGGTGTCAGAACAATAAAAGCAGAACATTTGATTTATTAAAGGAGAATGTGGACAGCAACGATGGCAGGACAAAGTGTTTTTCTTAGTTACATGGGGAGTTACGGCAAGGACAAAACCACTCTTTGAAGGTGCTTGAAAAGTACACTGAGAAAGTGCAGGGTGTTGTACGTAGCAACCGAAGAGCCTGAGTGCTATCTTGTTATTTTTTACTGCAACTGTAGCATGTCTTTTACTATATATAAGTGATTACACAAAGGTTTTCTTTAGCTTTAGGTCGGTGGAGGGAGATTCTGTGATTTGTTTAACCCTTGATTGAGCTGGTAGCCGCAGCCACAATGTGCTGAGGGCACAGTTTGTGCCTCTGGTGTGACGATACAGTGGAAACTGAGCTGGAATTTGGTGCAGATGCTGCAGTCATTAGTGTAATGTTTGGGAGGTTTTTAGAAAGTATCACTGTGGGTTCATTAAACCCACAACCATGTGAGAAATGTTCCTGTCTTATCCAAAATATGTGCCTTGGAGCCTCATCAGGGAGTGAGGTAGGCAAAGCATAACAGTGAAAATTAGAGTGAAAATAACTTACAGAAGTGTCATTACATGGGACAGAGACTTTACGCTGCTCTTGGGCTGGGAGGAGTGCAAATCAGTTACTTGCACAGCTCCTTCCTTCCAGCTTGCTGACTCCTGCTGTTGCCGTGCGGAGAAATAAGTGCTTGTACAAAGCTGATAATTTTGTGGTTTCTCTCCTTTCCCATTTAGGAAGGCAGCAGTAGAGGGTGTGTGATTGATTGCCTCGAGTTGTAGGGACGAGTAAAGTACATTATGTCTGAGCTGGGCTCTGGGGCCAGTTTGCAGTGAGAGTTGGTGGCAGGAAACTACGGGCAGCCCAGCTGGGAGGGAAGGGATTTTAAAAAGGATGTGTATGGGGTGTAGGAAGAAGGGAGGCTATTTAGGGTTAGCTGTGAGCTCGATGTGGGGGTGTGACCAGGAGGAGTGAGGAAGCCAAAATCGGTACCGGTGGGATGAGGGTGCAAGAATCAGCCCTGCTGGGAGCCGTGGTGTGGAGGATTTGGGGGTGTTCGTCGTGCAGCAGGGGCGGGGGACGGCGAAAGTGAGGCAGTCAGGCGCTGCGGAGGCGACAGAGCTGGCTCTGAGGGGCCGGGAGTGACCCGAGCGGGGGCATTGTGGCCATGCAGGAGCGCTGGGATCGGTGTGGCCGGGCCAGGCACCGGGGCTGGGCTATGGGGAGAGGAGGGAAGCTCTGCGTGGGCCGGTTAAAGCTGCCCTGTGAACAGAGGAACGGCTGGGCGGAGCCGCCGGTGCTCGGAGCGGCACGCGCGGCTGCCCGCGCGTGTGAGTGAGGGAATGAACGAGTGAATGCGTGAAAGAAGGAGTGAGCGCTGCTCTCCCGGGAGCGGTGCCAGTGCCGGGGCT